>JAQGAT010000808.1:0-22583 GCA_034687845.1 Pantelozetes paolii
CAATAAATAATTTTCCACTTTCCGCACAAATACATAATTGATATATAGCTGGATATGTTCGGCCCCTTTTGGTCGGGTAAGCGATTCCCATATTATTGAATTGGATTTGATTTGAATCCAAATGAATCTGAAGAGTGAGAGACAGAGATTAAGACAGAGTGTTAACAACAGCACAATAGGCTAAAAGTTAATCAAAGTTTTAGGGGAAGGGTATATATGAAAGTGTTGTGAAGTGTAATCAGTGGCTAATATTTGGAAATGATTTGATGAGAAAACTTACGATTTTCTCCTTTGATCTGAAGTATAGGTTATTAATACTGGAAACCAGAAGATTGGCTGAAGAACTGGATTTAATGAACACTTTTTGCGGTCCTTTTATTCGGATCCGTCGGGTCTGAGACAAGACGTTAAGCTCCTCTGTGTTTGATTGTACTAATGGCACTTGTATTGAACCATTAAATCTAATACCTGCCGCATCTGATAGAGCACAGGGATGGGGAAAGGCATTAACGCACATGAGATTACCATCAGATGTCAGATTAGGGACAAAAATGAATTGAAGCGAACAAAACAAACATTGAATACACAATACAAGACATTTCAACACAAGACTAACTCTGCTCTCAATTTCTGTACTTTTTTTTAAGGATAATATACACAAAAAGCAAAAGCTTTTTCTGCTTTTCCATTATCTAAGAGTTGGGTTAGTCTTGTCTTTTAGTGCTAAACAGTACAACTGAAGACTCACTGTTAACCCGAAGCCTATCAGTGGCGACGACAACATTGGTATCACTAACTAAGAAGAGTAGTCTCTCGTCAGGACTTTTCACAACAAATTGATTTGCGATACCATTGACACGACTATTGGCAACATTTAATCGATTCAATACATCACTAATGCTATCACTGTTTGTGTTTCTGGCATTCAATATAACCCTATTATCCGATTGTATCCGTAGATTGTGATCCTTGGGTAAGGGGTGAGAGGGTTATGGAAATATAAAATTGCAATAAAGACTTAAATATTATATTATTTTATATGAAAATTGATTATCATTTCTATAATCCTATCAAAAATATTAAATTATATAAAGTGTCAGAAGTTTTTAGCGATTTCACTGTATTTATGATTGAAATCCATATTTAGTGTGCAATAAATTGAGTTATTTATTGAAGTAAATACTGCTTCCAGTGCTTAATGTCATAAATGATGAATACATTGAATAAGTTTTGGTTTAACTTATGGTTAGTTTATTTGGCGATCAATTGAAACCGCAATAAAAAGAGAAAAAAATAGGGTTTTATTTATTTATGATTTGTTTGGATTCAGATTTCGCTAACTATTCAATGATCTGTCTCTTAGTTTCCAAAGGGGTTTAACTTAATTATTAACCAAAAGGGGATATGAGATACTCATCCCTATTATAAAGAAATCAATCCTCAATTCATCAATGAATAGTTAAACTAAATGTCTTATAGTCTGACAATAAGTATTGAATGCAATATTGATATAATAGTGAAAATACATTAATATATGCAATAAAAGGAAAAACTTTTTTAAGATATCATTGAATTTCTGATGAAATACTAAAAGTAATGTAAATTTCAATTCATTATAAGTTTTGTTCATTTTATATGATTTCCAGACAAAACCAATCAATAAATTTCGGAAACAATTTTCAAAATATAAAAATGAGTTTTTCATATAATATCGACCGAAATATGGATTGAGTTTTAAATGAATTACTTTTGTCGACACTATTTCAGACTTATTTCAGTCAATAATATACGACTGAATGAGATTTCATTAAGGGTAGGGGACAGACAAGTTGCCTACAGGGGTTAGAATTGCATGCTATAATGTCTACACTTATGAGGGAGTAATAGATTTGTATATTTTGATGAGATTTAACAAATTGTTTGTCTGAAAAATGTCCGGAATTTCTCTAATAATAAATGTTTGAATCTATAAATGAAAATGTGATGAAAGACTGCATACCTTTCTTGAGCGGACATTATTTGCATAGACGTTATTCAACAGTAAGGCCTCTCCAGACAATTGTAAACCATTTGACTGTATCTTTACTTTTCCGATGCCATCCTATCAGTAGATAAAACATAGGAAAAAAGAGATTTTAATTAAAACCCATTAATAATAGACTATTGAATGCAATAATACGGAAGTGTTTTATAAGTTTGTAAAAAACACTTGATTTTCAAATCATTAAAAACTCTTTGAGAATTCAAATCATAAGTATTTTTTAGCAAATATTTCAAAATCAAAGTCTATATTAAAATTGGATCTAAAGTTCAAATACTTTTGATTTTTTCACTACTCTTTTAAAACCTTGATTAAAAAATTATTTGAACAGAAATACCGTTTCGTTTCATTCAATTTGAATGACGAAAAAAACACATAAATTATACACAAATTTGAGTCAAATATTCTCCGAAGAGATTAGTTCTTAGTCTTTAAGAAATTACAGAAATATATCAGTTGTTAAATGAAATGCAAACGAAAGTGAAAGAAAAAAAAAGTTTAATTTGAAATAATTTGCTTTAAATCTGAAACAAATTATATTAAAAACTGTTGAATCGCTTCAATAAACTTTTCAATTGAAAATCTTAAACAGAGTTTTCATATGAAATTGTAATTCAATTACAAAATATCAAAATCTCATGCTTTTGGACAGGAATTCAATTAAATCTCAAAAGTTTTGTTATTAAATAGTTTAAGAAATGTCATACCATTGAGAAGCTGAGGACAGCGATTATCCAAAGGGTTAGTCCGGCGTTAATAACAACAGTAATGGTAACTAAAAGCACAAAACAATACAAACACCTCTTTCTCCAGCCGTGAAAACCGATTTCATGAACACGTATTGAATTGAAATTATTTTGTGTTAAACTATTATTGGCAGTGATTTCACAGTTTTGATCGCTTTCTACAAATTGATGATTAATTCCCAATTCATTATTACTATTAGTGTTGGGAATGGTATGCATGGAGTACTGCTCTATTGGCACAAAGTCTTCAACGATATCGTCGTTTCGTATCATTTTTTTCTCTCTTCCCTTCCCTTCCCTTCCCTTCACTTCTTCTCTTGTCTTAAAGTAGATTCTGAACAACACTTCAAGAAGTATTGAACGAAGAAAACAGTTTTTGAGGCAATCCTTTGGATATTAGACGAAGAATAAGAAGAATCTGTTTTAAGAATATAAGCAAAGAATCAATGAATGGTTCAGTGGTTTTGGGATTCAGACTATACATAGATTATTGTGTGCACAATGTGATGGATTGACCCTAAAGGGGGTCAAACGAAAATACCAGACAAAAGAAATTACAGCAAAACAGGGTTAAAACGGATATAAAGGAAAGTTAAGGGGAAAAGCATTTCTATTTACTTTTAATCTAAAGTTAATTTACTCTGAGGTCTGTGCTATAACTTCTAGATCCCAACCCCTGGATGAATACCCCTGACCTTGGTGAAAATTTAATTTCATCAAAATAACAAATGATTTGAATCCCAGAAAATATAATTAATGATTGGATTGTCTGAAATGTGTTAATGAATTGAACCACAAATTAGAGTTTATTTTCAACGCTTTAATAATGGGTTTAATTAATCCTTCCTTTGGGTCTCATTTGAGAGCACTGTTGGATATATACAGACTATGTCTTACAGTCTCTTGACTTTAAATAATGTAATACAAAATGTATGAGTTTTGGAGCTGTTGTTAGCATTTATTAGTCTTTGACTGAACCACAAATACCAGTCCATAACACATCAAATCCTTTTGTTCAACAAATAAGGCATAATGTGTTTGTGTCTGATATGATACTAGCCTTTCCACTGTTACAGTAGAGCACAGTTAGCTTTTGTGAATGGCATGGATTGCAGGTTTGAGAAGAGAAGACCTAAACTGTCATTCTTTCGTTAAATCTGATTAAAACATTGAAACAAAAGTCCAAATAACAAGACATGTCTTATTAGTGGGAAGAGTGAAGAGACAACTGGCCTGTAATCTCGATCTACGCATTCAGTAATTTAATGTTAGTTTTAATGTTAGGGTCAGTCAGTATTTCAGACATGTATTTAATATTTCACAGTGTATTTCACACTCATTGTTATCATCACCACAGCTAATAAACCGATGCTTTTTATCTCCAGTTTTCTGTTCATAAACTGTTCATAAATTGCATTAAATTTATTAAATATTTCGCTCAAACTATCACTCTATCAGTGGTTTCAGTGGTTTTAACATTAGTTAGACTTTCGGTGTATTTACTCTTTGGCGAAGAGAAACACTGAAAATGAATTGAATTACCGATCGATTGATTAAATAAGAAGTTTTCTTACCATTCCCTCCAACTCTCTCTCTCTCCCTCTCTCTCTCTCTCTCTCTCTCTCTCTCTCTCTCTCTCTCCCCACTGTATATCCCATTCTCTCTTTCACTGACTGTATATCCAAAAAGGATTTCACTTTAATGGCTGGAAATATATTTATGTCAAAGCAATCTCTTCTGTGAGAACTCACTCTAACTGTCATTAATTGCAAATAATTTTCTTTATTAGAGATAAACTAATTTCAAAGCAATTTTCAAACTTAAAAACAAAAGTAAAATTGATTAGACATTGCATTACATTAACACTAATTACAGACTCTTTTGCCATAAATATGTGTATTAAATGTGAATTAATTTATATTTCATTCACTAATCATTAACTTCAGGGAAGTATTTATGAGTAATACTTAATCTGATTATATTTGCGATGAATTTATATAAACATTAATAGGATTTATATTATTATTAGGTTTTTGTGATACAGAAGTCGTTTAATAAAAAATTTGTTATAAGTTTTTGTGGACAACAGAGAGAAAAATATTTTCAACTTTTTTCTCCTCTCTTTTGCAAAGAATTTCTCTTTAATTGAATTTTTTCTTTATATTATATTTGTTATTATTGTTGACTCAAATCTCAAATGACTTTTTAGGTTTTGAATGTTGTGAGCAATGGCTAAGAATTGCTTTCCAAAGCAATCATAAATGTTTTTATTACACAAAAACTTTATTGTAGTCTCAATTCAATCCATTCTATGCACGAAATTCTGTGAATTGTGTACACATTATGTAATTTATGTTTTCATACTATGGTTTGAAATGTAAAAAAAATATATTTCTTCAAAACTTTTTAAAATATTTCTTCTTTTCTATACAACAGTAAAATATTTTTGTAATGTATTATACTTTGAGAGCAAATAATAAACTAAATGTATATTAAATGAATGAAATCTTTTAAAACAATGTTTTATATTGTCTTTTAAATCATTTCTCAAAATCACAAATGAGAGACAATTTATCATTAATTTAGTGCAGGTTTTGAGGAATGTTTTGTAAATATTTGAAATAATTGTTAAAATATTTGTTCAAATTATCTCGGAATCAAGAATTGTCTACAATTGAGATATATTTTCAGTTTTATTACACCTTTTGTTAAACTTTTAATTTTGATTCAAATAAGGAGTCAATTGTTTGAATGAATTGTTTTATAATTATTATTCAAAACTATATGTAAATTAATAAAAACATTGATTTTATACAAAACAATGAGATTTCAGTTCATAACTAAAAGTTTTATTTACACTTCACTTGAGTTTATATATAACCAAAAACTACAGGTATTATTGAAAAACAATTTATTTTTATTTTAATAATAAAATCTCAATTAAAGTAAATTTATTTCAGCATAAAATTCAACATCAAAAAAAGATCAAGGACAAGTTGTCTAATATATTGTTTAATATAGACTTCATTGAAAGGAATTAAATGTTTTTATATATCATTTAATTTCAATGAAAAATAATTAAATTATAATTTTTATATAAGAATTACATTTTAATATTCACCCCCTTTATGATCCCTTTATGACCCCTCTCAATTTAAAAGATTAAAGAGCTTTCAAATAAAGCAAAACATAAACTTATAGTTAATTCCCACCAGAAATTCAAAATAAAACTTTTAGCTACTGTTCCCTCAGTTCTTAAACCTTTATAATATGTCAAACCCCTGATCACCTTTAAGGTATGGCTTTTAACGTTATAACCCCTTTTTCTTATAACCCAATACTAACTATAAGGATATTAATCATTTTGAAAGTATTTCACAAGAGATCTAACAATTCATATAAAAATAACATTTTATCGTTTAAAACAATTTTTATATGTCTTTCACATAAAAGTTACTGAAAAATGAAATTCATGTGAAAAACAATAGTATTGAAGACAAAACTTAATTTCGGATATAGTGTATGCAAACCCATAAACAGGGGGTATAAGGGGTATAAAAACAATTCGAAATAAAACAATGAAAATATAATATGAACTAAAAATTGATTTTTGTTTCACGAATTGCTTTTATATTCAATAAATATCTCATTTATTGTGTGAATAATTCACAACAAAGTGAAACTAATTTAATACCAAAACAAGTAATTGAATGAACAGTTCCTCTGATTAATAATTATAAGACTCTCTGAGACACAGAATATTCATCCGATTGTCACAAGTCTTATGATTTCATATATTTCATGTACTCTTAGCTCTTAAAACAGATTTTATATTTTGTTTCAAACAAATAGTTTTTGAAATATTCTGATGTTTTATATACAGGGATATTGTTATCACCTTTTAAGGGATATTAAACCCAATTCTGGCCATAATTTTAATTATAATTCACAGCTTTTTCAGACAACCAGTTAGTGAGCTAACTGTGCCCGGCGTTTGAACTCATGTCAATCAGTATGAGATAAGTAATACAGTATTGTTGGTAACAAACAAATAAAAATAAAACCAATTTTTATGTGTTGAGCGCCTGAAACAGGGAATAAATTGCTCGTCAGAGAGATTGTAAGCTTTGATAGCGATATCGTTGTGTAAAATATATAATACAGTAATAAAAATATAATAATAATTTCAGAGACAATGGTTGAGAGGCTATGAATATATTGCACACTATTTTTCAACATTATTAGCATTTTTGTAAAGTTTTATACAAAACAATAGCTGAGAGACACAAAAATGTTTTGCTATCAGTCAGAGACCAGAATGTGGTTTAAAATCAACAAAACTTATTGTTATTATAATTATTAAAACATTAATTATATTATTTCAATACCAAAGCAAACGTCTGTCGGAAGTCTCAAAAATAAGACTTTAATTTAATTACAATTTTTTGTTCAATACATCAGATGTTATATTAATATCTCTTTTACCGTTAGATTGAAGACAAGAGTGAAGTGAAGTCAAGTGAACACAAATTTTTATACTTTTGTGTAATTAAATAACGAATGAATATCTATATTATGACAGTGTTTGGGCACTGGTATGAGGTCTGGTATGACAACTAATATTTAAATAATGCAAAATTGTGTCAATCAGTGAACCGGGTAATTAGTAATTAGAGATGAATAGTATATTTGATTATTTATTAGGTTTTCATTCATTCGCCCCTTTTATAGCAAATTCAATATAAGTTACGTTCAAAACACTACTCACTTTGGATGTATGGCCAGACATATCGACGCAAACATACATTTGGAGACATTCATCGCTTAATCATTCATTTTTTGTGCACTTCTTTCTGCCCTCAAGTGAATCACTCTTTTCAGTCTAAATGTAATGTATTTTTATTATTCCTGAGCTATCACTCGATACCCAAACCCCACTCTTATAAGATTTAGTGCTCTTATGTCTGAGAAACAATTCAGAGAGCACTGGTAGGAGGCTTTCAGTCATTAGTATAGGTATGACATAAATAGGAAATAAAATGAAAACACTTTTGTATTTATTATTATATTTTGAACTAAACTTTCTCTTCGTTACAACTCTTGTATGTTATGAGCGAAAGTCCAACTCGTGTGTGAAAAGAGGCAACAATACGAGTGCTATGCTCTCAGTGCTTACTCTTTTAGCATCTGATGTATCATTGATAGGGGGCTGAGAGGAGAGATAAGAATCAGTGAACCGATGCCTAAAGAGCTTCACTAAAAGATGAAAGAATTGCAATTAACTCGACATAAAAAGAGATGAAATTCGGGATTCAGTGCCGACTTTGCTAACTATCACACACTATAGACAACTATAGACAGCACTGGTATATATCATACGCATCGCCGATACGTTAATATATTGGGTTTCAAACCAATATAAGGTTAGAGAAGGTCTTAACTCAAGAATATTCTGTTGCCATAAATACAGTGCAAAACACAGACACTATTGAGTGCTTCAGGCAATGAATAATATGCTATAATATAACGAATATTGCTTTCAGATTAAACAACACTAGAATAATGGTTGAGTCGCACCGTTAGCTATTCACTGTTGGATACTGTCATATATGAGGTGTTATGTAAGTATTGAATATTATTTACTGAACGCCTATTCATGTCTCTAATCATCAGTGAATGAGAATTAGAGCCAAAAGGAATTTTAGCACTTTATTCATACCATACCTTAAATTTATATCAAAATGCCTGTGCTTTCAGAGTCATAGTCACAGCACTTACACATTGAGGGGTAGACGAGTAGTCAAACAGTGGAAAAAACACATTCAAATCACCACCGATTCAATCAAACACTTATTTAAATACTTTGAAAACAATGCAAACCTTTTATAATTGAATTTTTAAAAGCTTCACTTCAGGGCTGATGGGTTGGATCGGTGCACAGTTGGATCGACAGTGTTATGCATATCGCAGTGTATTCACTGATTTTTTCTCACAATTTTATACTTAAGTTTAGTACAGAAAACGATATAATGAGTTGAAATCTAATGGCTTTTTCGATAGTCATATCAAATAGCAATCTCTGTTTGGGTTTAGTATTGAAAAAGAGTAAAGATTTTCTCTTTTGTTAGTGTTTTGAATCGTTTTTAAAGATTTTCCTCAACAGAGAAAAAAAAATGTTAAACAGTATAAAGAGAGGGAAAGGTGTGTGAATGGCTATAACAGGCCTGTGGTAATGATTAGGTAATAATTCTTTGACAACTTATAAAACTTATTCAAAGATATTTGACTCTAAGAACCGGAAGATTAGCCAAAAAATAATAAAATGTAATGAAAAGTAAATTTTGAATTTTCATTGAATAATAAAAACCAATTTTAAGGGAAAAATATATTAAATAATAATAAATTCAAATTCAATGCAATGTTTGGCACAAGTGCTGCAAAATATGACAATTTTTTTAATTCTCATATCAAAAGACTTATCAATTATATGAGTGAATAGTGTTTTAATAAAAGGCAAGGATTGGAGGATTGGGTAAACAGATGGCAAACATTATATTAAGTTTTGCTGTTTATTACAAATGTCTTCACTATTGTTGATGTTCTTAACATACACTAAGAAGTCATCTCAAACTAGTCCTCAACTCTTATATACCATTCCTTTAATAGTGATCTCACTCCACATGTCAGCGCTCTGTTAGTCATATCGCAAAGTCTTGCGACACAACTATCACTCGATGACAATAGCCATCTGTTTCTTGAATTGTTTGACTATTTTTTGACAATTTTCTCAGTAATTAAAACGTCAAGAATTGAATGCAAAGAATATGAAACCATTGGATCCGTTCACACATTAAATACATTTCCACTATATTAGAGGACAGACATATCATATGAATTAGTGCTCATCTAAAAGACAGACTAATAAAAGCTGAACTGCACTCAACCCTATCTTCTAGTGCTCTAATCGGCGATCAAACGGCAGAAATGAAGTGCAGAACTCACTGTCTCTTCAATAAAGGCTTACAAAAGAGATCACGAAATGCAGACATTCATCGAATATATTTCCGATTAGAGTGTGTTCGGGAATGACCTTAAATGCCTGTCCTTTACTAATGGCATCACTCTATTGACTCATACATTATATTACAGTGAATGAAACACTTGTGGAGTTTTGTTGATAAAAATTCAATGAATCTTTGGATTGAGTGAAAAATATATTAAATTCTTAACTAACATAATGACATTCAATAGAATCTGGGTCTTAAAGATATAAAATACAGTGGTCAAGGGGTCAGGAGGTTAAGGAGGTGATAAGGACTGACTTTCATAACACTAAATATTACTATAGTGTACATAATATTTAATGCAAAAATTAAATCAATATTTATTAATAATAATTTGATAATATTTGGGAAGTGCTGTATTGTTATCATAAATTAAATGTCAATGTTATTTAACCTTGTTCCAATAAGAATAATTAAACGCGAATATCAGAAAATATTAGATTTGAAAACAAAACCAAAAGAAATATTAAATAAATTTTTAAACAAATATAACATTCAATAAATTCTGGAGTTTTTGAACCAAAGAATGTGAAATCAGTTTTAAGGACACAGTTGTCAAGCGTTTGAGTGGAAAGTCTGCTCTAAACTGTCAAATGTCAAACATTTTCAATTGAATCACACCTAAAGTATCCCTTATTTCTGACTCTTATTGAAAAAGTATTTTAAATAAAATCTCAAAATATTCTCAAACTTTAATTCAATCCTCAATTAATTGAATCACAATTTTCTATCGATTGAACAAATTTGGAGTCAATTTGAGTATAACTGGCAATAAATTCCCCGAAAAGGCAATCAATTAATCATTTTTTTCAATCAATAAATTATTCAAATTTTAATTTCTTACTCAAAGAAGAAATACTTTTCCTTTGGTTTCATATGTGAAGTGATTTTAGAGTCAAATCAGAGGACGGGAAGAGTGGATAAGAAATGTGAAACTAAACTCATCTCTCATATCGATGTTTGGGCTGATATATGAACCTAATTAAGTGCAATATCACTACTAAAACATAGTTTACGATACAATCGGTTCACTGAGAGCACTGATACCCAGTTCTTGAGAATTGCACGGATCGTATGAAACGCTTTAGAGATTGAAATTAGTCGAGAAAAACGATACCGAAGGGAAAGGGAGATGGAGAGGGAGAGAGAGAGAGAAGGAACTAGTTTTCGATAACTTTTCATTATGTTATTGGGTGTGGGTTTGAATGCAAAGTGAAAATCATAATAAAATTTTTTTATACATAAAAAGTATATCTTTTTTCTCAAAATTATATTAAAATAGAAGTAATTTATATAAAAATGTTTTAAAATATCCTTTTATTGAATACAAGAGTGAAAACAACGAAATCTTTTTGGTTTTGAATAAATGAATTCAATTTTAAGATAAAAATCCATTATTTTTATGATTAAACAAAAGTTTTTTCTTACTTTTAATGCAGATATGATTTCAATGAATATGATATCCAACACAACATTAGATTTACTTTGAATTCTTAGAATATAATAATCACTTAAAATATGAGTCGTTTTTGTGTTTGATTTTAAAGGCTTTTTGTCATTAAATAAAATGATTGAAACGATTGTGTTATAAATGGGAACAACAGTTCAATTGTCATCCTTCCAGTGCCGACGCTTGCGGTCAAATGTTGTTCAACCAAAAGCATTACCAGTAAAGTCAATACCAGATGAAAATCTTTGCCAAACATACTCCTCATAGAGCATGAGCTGCGTTTAGATACATGTGCTGATGCTATGTTGAGCACTGGTAGCTATATTCTAACTTCTTATATAACTTATGAGTGCTATTATTACCGACTTTGACAATAAGTTCACTCTATCGACACTTTACCCCTTATTTATAGGTTTGCAAAATATATAATAAACAAAATGTTGTCATAAAATGTGTTAATTATTAACATTTTATTGGTTCACACACTGAACCAGAAGTGATAAAAATAAATCAACAATTAGTTCATCCAATGGTTGACTAAACAGCACTAAAAATACTGTTTTTAACTAAAGTATAGAAAAATTCATAACAAAAGTGTTGTTATTATTATTTACTCCAATATTAGAGTCATATTTTGTCACTCAATAGGAAAACACAAAAATTGTTTGCAAAGAAAAATAGTTAACAAAAGATAGAGAATTACAACAAATATAGCGCAGAGAGAGAGAGAGAGAGAGAGAGAGAGAGAGAGAGAGAGAGAGAGAGAGAGAGAGAGAGATCCCTGTGTTGTGTGACTCAATCCAATCATCTTATATTTTCTCAACCTTTATATTCTCAGTCTTTTATCGTATCCCATGAGAGGCACAGATAGTCGGGTGCAGACAGTCATTGAAATATTGGGACAATTGAAAAGACACGAAGAAATTGTTGCGAAAAAGTAGAAATGAAAATAATGTGCGAAAAATTGCAATCAAAATAAAATCAATGTTTTATAGACTAAACAGAGATATCAGTGCTATTGCCGTATCCGATGGTGCGATGCAATTGATGTCAGACTTGAATCCAGTCTTTTATAATCAAATCTATTATTCTCTCTTTGAGTGAACTCTTCTGCAATTCATTTGCCGATTGACTCTTCAATTGAAACACAAAAAATCACTTTTCAATGACTCATATATTTATTAACGAAAATAAGTGTCAAAAAACTGCTAAACAATTGCAGAAATGTTTTGTTAATTTGGATTTAAAGGCAAAAAAAGATACAATTTATTGAAAATATTTAAAAATTGATTGAAAAAAATAAACTCTGATTTCATGTATAATGAAATTCAAAGCAAATGAAGCAATAATTTTGAGTAAAAATCGTTTGAAATAAAAGCTATTTTCCGATTCTTTCAACTAATTGTAGGGAAAAGTGAGTCCAACGACACAACCCTTCACTCAATACTAGTGTTAAACTGAACCGCAAATCAGAAATCAAGTGTTGAATACAATTGATTAGAAAATCAATGAATTTTTGTACAAATACTCAAATTTGTTGTCAAATCGTTAGTAAATATAATTGTTTTCATAAATATGTATATAAAAGGCATTGTTTGCTGTCTTACTGTTGGCCGGGTATATAAAAAATGTTTAAAATTCATTCAATCAATTAATTTAATAAAAACACAACAAAACAAAGATATATTAAAATCAAAATAATATTTAATTAAAACTTTTGTCTTAAAGTCAACTCAAAAACTGATTTCCGCTTTTGAGGACAACTCTAGTGAAGAAATATAACTATTTGTCACACATTTGGACAAAAGGGTCAGAATTGGAGTCAAATATAATGACATCGGAGTCGTTGTGATTGCTATTCAATAACTGGTTTGCGGTCTCGAGCTCTTCGGCGGACATGAATTGAGTGGCAAATGGAAACAATTTGTGACATTTTGTCCGAAACTCGTCGATCAGTCGCTCGTCTATTGACCCGAAATCACCGAATCTTAATGACCACAACAGTTGGGAACAGCTCTGAATGTCGACATCCGTCAGGTCCTCCAGAGTGGCCACGACTACCGCCAAAGCCTTTGACTTACTATTGATATCATTATTATTGGTGTTATTGTTGAGTAAATGAATGAGTTTTGAGCTTTCGATGCGATATAACAATGAGTTTTTGCTTCTCTCCAGAAACCGGTCGTTCAGTTCCAGTGCTGTGGACACCAACTCATCGCCAATCAGTTTAGGCATCTCTCTGTCCAACACTTTAATCAATGACTCATTCAATTGCTTTCTATTCTCTTCGCACCAGTTGTAGAACAACACCAACTGCTTCTGGAGGGTCGGGTGGTTGGGGTCTAACCTGACGGCGCGTTTGAGTGACTGCAACATAAGCATAACCCTATTCTTGCGGAAGTAGATCTCAAACGCCAGTAAATGTGTTTCCAACCGCTGTTTGGCCAACACCTGAAGGGGTGTCAGGAATTTGATGGCTTCGGTGAGCGGGTCTTCGGGTCTCTCGAGTTTAGTTGTGTCCAACTTTTCCTGATGTAATTCACCCGCAGTTTCACTACTCTTCTCGTTCTGTTGACTCTGTTTCTCATTCTCAGCGGTCTTCTCGGCGGCGGCCGTCGCCCGGAGTTTGGCTTTTCTTTCTTTGTTCCGCAGTTTCTTCAGTTCAGACGCAGACATATTCAACATATTCTTGTCCTCCAGTTCTTCGTTATCGCCGAGAGGTTTGTCATACAATCGGAGGTAGACTTCGATCGCAATCTTCGCGGCTCTGAAGTAGAACTGATGGGACTTTAAGACGTCTTCGAGTCTTAGGAGCTCTATGTATGACCTGAGGGTCATTTTGCGCATACAGTAGGTGTGGAAATCAAACTGATCCTCATTAATCTCAGCAAAATGGCGGTCAATCTCAATGCACTTCTTCAAGGCGTCGCCCCATTTCTCCTGACGCTGGTATGCGATGGCGGCCTCCGTCTGAAACCACATGCACTGCATTTCGTTCAGATTCTCGGAGGCGGACACACCTTCGCGGGTGAACTTCGCGCACATCTCCTCCGATTCGGTCACTTTGTTGGCCCGCAATAGATATTTAGCGCACTTGGAGTTGAGGTATCGGTCGGCGGTGTCCAGACTCTGGGCCTCATCCATACACTTCACCGACTCGTCTATATTTCCCGCGTGTTTATAGATCTTCGCTTTGATAACAAAGAGTTCAATGAGTGTCGGCGTGTGCTCTAACGCAGTGTCCACATACCAGACCGCCTGCACGTAATCATTCAAATAGTCGTAATGTTGGGCCAAATAATAGTAAACCCAAAGTAGACAAGTGGTGGCCTCTGAGCCACAGGAGGACTCGTCGGAGTCAAAGCTATCGCAGAGTTTCAGGTTTTGGACATAACTTTCCATCAATTTCTCAATGATTTCAATCTTTTTCGGCAAACATTTGTTATTCACTTTTGTTTTGTAGGAATTGCCGACCAATTCCTTGTTGTAAATCAATTTGATGTCACGGAAGAGCGCCGGCTGTCCTTTGCGGAGACTTTTGCGCAGATATATGTCAATCATGTCTTTGAAAAGGTATAGATTGGACACAAAATTCAGTGGCAATCGGAACGGCATTTGACTCCTCGGGTACTGACGCTGAAAATCAATATAGAGTTGGAGTCTCTCGTTCTCCATCTCAGGGCTGATCTCCAGTGCCCTCTCCAGCAGCTGATAGTAGTACTGGTTTTCAGGGTTGCGTCCAATGAGTTGGTCTTTAATTAGTTTTTTTGCTTCTTTTAGTTTCCCTAAACTTAAATACAATTCACTTTTCAACTCATTTATCGACAGTTTATCACAAATTTCTGATTCATTTTTCTCTAAATAACTCAAAGCCTCGGAATAGCTCTTCGCCTCCTTCAGGACCATCACCTGATATAACAAGAGCTCCGACTGTTCATAGTATTCACTGCTCATCCGTACCTGACCTCCACCGCCGCCGGTGTTGTTCGCACTGTTCTGGTTATGCATTGCCTTCTGTTGCTGTGATTGCGATGTCTTTCGGAACTCTTCCAGTATTTTGGCCGCCATTTCATAGTCCTCTAAGAGATGGTAAGCCATTGCATACCCAATCCAAGAGGCCCTTTGGATGGGCCGGAGAACAAACAACTGGTATCTCGTGTCCCGATAGCCCTCGAGGTCTCGCATCTGGATCTGAAGAAGTGACAGATCTCTGAGGATCTGTATGTTATCCTTATCCCACTTCAAGGCATTTCGGTAGCACTTAATCGCTTCGTCATACTTGTGGTCCGACCTCTGGAGGAGTCCATAGACATGCCAACAGACGTGTGACTTGAGGTCATTGCGTAGGCCTCGCCTCACGTACTCATAGGCCTCTTCCTTACGGAGAAGACAGTTAAGTATGAGTCCCTTCATAGCCAGGGTCTCCCCGTGTTCACCATATTTGGGGTTAGAGAGGATCTGTTTGGCAAACTTGAGGCCATTCTTGTACTGTTTGTGTTCATAACACTTCAGGATCTTCTTAAACAATGCATTCTCTTTGGCCGGCAGTGGCTGTGAGGGAGACATCGCTCGGGTATGCAATCGAGTGGACAACCGGTGCGGAGACGGAGATCCTGTCAGTCAATCGACGGCTTATTAATCGCTAATAAATATAATTTTTTTTTGTATTTATTGTTCAAATTGTGGCTCAAATTGAGTGCAATATTGTATTCACGGCTCAATTGAAACGATATTTTAATTGACTTTTGATTAAAACAATAATTAAATGTAAACTCAATTCAAACGTGAAATACATTTAATGCCTTAAAAACGCATTTCTTGTCTCACAATACCAGTAATGGCTGTCAACTGAAGCCCACTATCGCTGCTCACAAACAACGTTACGCTTTTGAAGAGCACTGGAAATCCAATTGCAGTGTTAAGTGGTATTCGAATTCACTCTTTACTACGCATTCAAGCAATCGCTGGACCAAAAAGTGGGTCTAATATTGAGGTTTAGTTTTTACGTTATATTTGTATAACTCTTAACACTATTTCAATGTTTCACTGTTTGCGACATCTGTTGGACTAATGTTTGATATTCTCTAAAGAATTAAAGTTTTCAATGAATTCTTGCATTTAAACTGAGAACCAGAATATTGTTGCCCAACATATGAACCCCATATAACCCCCGCGTCATTTCAAAGTTGAAAGTTTAAGATTAAGCATAAAAATGATCTAGCACAATAACCAAGGTGATTATAGGTGTCTCGATCTTTCTAAACACAATTGAATTATTTTATTCATAGTTTTAATTATTTTTTTTATTAAAAATACAATTATTTGTAAATTATTTCCTAATTTTATAAAAATATGTTTTAATTAACAAATTATTAATTGTTTTTAAGTATTGATTCAAATATTGATTACAATTGTTAATAAAATAACAAACAAATAGTAGCGACAACTCAGTGGACAGGTGTCCGAAGTGTATACCTTTCTGTTGCCGATGTCCTGCAAGTGTCGGATATTACCGATCATTCGCTTCAAATGACCGGTTCTTATGTCAAATGTTGTCGTATATAAAGACCGGAATTTCTTTATCTGTTGTAAAAAGAGTACAAATTTTTATCTTTTCTATAAATTAATAAATGTTTTGATGTTTAACCTGTTTTCTATCAATAAACACAGGTTCGGGGAATATAATCCAGGTCACCGCCTCATTACAACGAGGGGTAGTATATGACCCGAAATATCGGTAAAACACTTCGTTATTCACTGGAAAGAGATTTTTCATGTAAATCGGTGTCTCAAACGTATACTCCTCTCCGATGTCCTGAACATTGTGTAAGTGATCGGTAATCATGTCATACATTAGGTTCGGGACATTCACTTCCTATTCGCACAGGTATTTAGAAATTAAGAATAAGACAACAAATTGTTAATTAATAACAGAATTTAAAGTCAATTCAATGTCTGTTAAAATATACCCCTAATTATCATTGATTTTTGTTCAAACCCTTAATCAATATGTTTTGTGAATTGAATTTAATTATAACTTAAAGACTAAACAAAATATACAAACGATATAAATGAGTGCAATAATAGCGTAGCCGTCGTCGTGTTTGTTAGCCGTTTCCGTGTCTTCGTATTTGATATTCCGGTGAACTATATGTGCCTTAAGTTTACAAAATCAATGTTAAATCAAAACGTTTTCAAATCTCTTAAACCCTGAATCTAATCCATACCTCCATTACATACTTCTTGCCATCGATTGCATGTTCTGAACCATTATTTGGTCCGTCATTCCAATGGAAGTGGAGTTCAACGAAGGCATAGGTCTGGTTGTTCACAGCAGTGCCCGTCAGCAACAATTCAGTGTCGTTTTGTTCCGCAAATATTTTCACTATAATTATCGGTTAAATGTAATAAACTTTGAGATAATTTTTAAAATAGTAAAACTTTTCCGTTAAAATCAACCTCTAGAGTGCTTATCTAATACCAGGGTTAACTCAATTTAATAAACAGTAATATAAAGTTATAAATAAATAACACTTTTTTAGATAAGATTTAAGTTATATTAATAAATAATAATTTAATAAATATTAATGAGTAATCAATGATTATCTGAGTCTCTATTCAATGCTAGAAATAGATTAGTATTAAAACAATTCCCAATAATTAACAAAACATTTGATAAAAATCATAAAAGTTGTGAAAATGTTATACTTTTATTCATATTTCACTAATTTATGAAAATGTTTGACAAGAATCTGAAATTCATTGGAAATAAATGAATAAACAGTGAAATAAAGTTCAGATTTTTATGAAAACAAGCATTTATTATAAACTCATTCAACAAATTGACTGAACTCTATAACTCGGGTGAATTGAAATGATTTATTCAATGCAATAATGAAATACATGTTTAATCAGTTGTTTTTGACTAAAATAGTAATGAATTGAAATGTTTTTCATTTAACAAATATTTGTTGATTTGTCTGAATGGCTAACAATTGTCAAACAATAACATAAGAAATATATAATTAAATACTTTTTGTTATTCAATATATATCTTATGATATAATCATTTAATTAATTGTTATTGAATGACAGCATTGTGTAATCTAATATGAGCAGGTATGTTTTATTTTTGACTTATATTTGCCATAAATAAGTGTTTTTTGTTGACAAATAGTAAATATATTTTTTCATCTTATTTCCACTTTTATTATAATTTGTAAAAACAAATGAATTTTCAAAATATTGTCATAATTTTAGACAAAATTGATTCAATCTTTTGGTAATTGAATATCAGTTTAACTTAGACTTAAATAATAGATAAAACTCTTGATTAAAAAAACAGAAAATATTCAATAATTATTTAATCAAATCTCTGATACTCTATAAGGGGTCCTAAGTTTCATATCTTGAACATTGTCTTATAAAATTAATCCTGGTAATCCTGGTTTCTTACGTTAATTGATACGAAATGATTGAATTATTGAACCACTCGTAGAGAGTGTGAATATTTGTGCATTCATTTATAGATTGAAAAATATAGTCACTGATAACCGGTGTCAGCATAAACTGATACTCTTCACCGCCACTTCTTAACCCTGGTGATAACAATTGAATTATTAACAAACGATAACATTGTTTCAAATATCAGTGATCTCTATAAAAGTGATTCATTTAATTGTATTGAATATCTTTTTATAGAAGATCTGTTTCACTTTCTCATTGATATTAACGTAACAATTGATTCACTGTTTTTAATAATTGGATATCAATTGTGAATTCATGTACAGGGTAAGTTTTAAATACATCTTAATTGTTTTATATCCATTGTCAAAACTTTACTGTAAATCAAATCAATTGATTCATACCTTTGAAGCCTGTGTTAAACATTTTTGCGTTATTGACAGCCATATCGTAATTAATAAATTCAACTTTCATTGACTGATCAACAATTAGACGATTAGTATTGATATCAATGGGTGATTGCATTCTTCCCCTGCATTTGTCAAACCTCTTCTCCCATTCATTTTCGCCTTCTTTTCCCCAATAACTCCACAAAAAATCTGTTATCAAATTGTGATCAAAATTTTAAACATTATTATAAATTGCATTGAATTTCAAATTGATTTATACCTCCGTGTGATTGACGTGAGTTTGCACTTGTAATCAATGAAATTACTGTCAAATTAGATAAATATAGAAACAATTAATACCTTTTATAATAAGAAAATCCAAAGTTTAAACAAATTTAAACACATTTTCCTTATCTTTAGATTCAATTGATTACAAGAAGAGCTCAAGAATTTAAATGAAACACAAAGTTTGAAATCAACTCAAAATGAATGTGAAATTAGACCACAGTTTGAGTGAAGAGTGTTGTGAAGAGAATGCAAAGGATTGCAAGAAATTACAAGAATTGGACACTTATTTCACGGAAGAGATACCAATCCCACGAACAGATGACTATAGTTTCAGTTTCCGCAAACTCTGGGCGTTTACGGGACCGGGATTTCTGATGTCTATCGCATACTTAGATCCGGGAAATATTGAGTCTGACCTCCAGGCGGGCGCTATTGCCAGATATAGACTGCTCTGGGTTTTGGTCAGTGCAACAATTGTGGGACTATTTATGCAGAGACTGTCCGCCCGGTTAGGAGTAGTGACGGGAAAACATTTGGCAGAGATTTGTTACCGAAGATATCCAGCGATACCACGAATACTGCTGTGGATTATGTCTGAAATCGCTATCATAGGCTCAGATATGCAAGAAGTGATCGGAACCGCTGTCTCTATTTACTTACTGTCCAACCGTTTGGTGCCCTTATATGCCGGCGTTTTGCTCACAATTTTAGACACCTTTTCATTTCTGCTTTTAGATAAATACGGGTTAAGAAAATTGGAGACATTTTTTGGTCTATTGATTGCAATAATGGCCATTACTTTTGGGTATGAGTTCTTCAAAGTTAAACCACAGGCCGACCAACTGATCGAGGGTATAGTCATTCCCTATTGCAAGGGCTGTAGTAATGACGCCCTCTTACAAGCGGTGGGTATTATAGGGGCGGTAATAATGCCACACAACCTATACCTTCATTCAGCACTCGTTAAGTCCAGAAAAATTGACCGAAGAGTTAAGGAAGAGGTGAACGACGCCAACCGTTATGTCTTTATTGAAGCAATTATAGCACTGGGAGTCTCTCTAGTGATCAATATTGCAGTGACTTCTGTGTTCGCACACGAACTCAATGGCAAAACTAATGCCGATATCATTGAGATATGTAATGCAACCAATGATAAACGCTTTGATGTGTCGGGGTTTCCAAATGACACCCAAACCGTTGACACAGACCTATACAAAGCAGGCATATACCTGGGCTGTCAGTTTGGAGCCCTTTCAATGTACATCTGGGCCATTGGTATCTTCGCTGCCGGACAGTCATCTACAATGACCGGCACTTATTCGGGACAGTTTGTGATGGAAGGGTTTCTTAATTTAAAGTGGGCAAGGTGGAAAAGGATCCTTTTGACCCGAACTATAGCCATTGGTCCAACACTGGCGGTCACATTGGGCTCAGATATTGAGCACCTGACGGGTTTGAATGACTATTTAAACGCTTTAATGAGCCTTCAATTGCCGTTTGCATTACTCCCGTGCCTCACATTCACCTCCTCGGCCAAAGTGATGGGAAAGTTTGTAAATGGCATTACAGTTAAGACATTGTCAACAATCGCTTCAATTTTATTAATAGCTATTAATATCTATTTTGTGGTCTCTCTGGTCATTGAAAGGGGAAGTCTTTGGGTCTATATATTGGCCGCAATTTTCGGACTGTTTTACACACTTTTTATCCTATATTTAGTCATTTATTTCACAGTTGTCTTACTGTCCACTAATTGGCCTCAAACTATCGGCTTTGGACAGCATTTCAATGAAGTCAATAGCATTGAATGTGAACACAATGTAAGCACTGGTAATGTCTATACTAATGGCGTTATGAACACCAAAATGTGATTTAATTTCTCATTTCTTTGAAACAAGTGATCAAAGAATTGGTTTCCAAAAAGTGATCAAATGATTGAAACTTAAAATGTTTACTATTATTATCCAATTGTTTGTCAACTTATTAACAATATAGTCTTGTTCACATTTTGTGGTCCAAAGTTATAAATGACCAAGTTATTATTAAATTCATATATATATTATATTTTAGTTTACTGTTTGAAATTAATTGCATGAAAGTCACAATCAAGTCTAAGCAATGTAATCCTAAAGTTAGACTTAACATTGACATTTAATTGTTATAAAGTTTTAGTCAATTATTCAAATAAATCATTAATTTTTATAAACTTTTAGTTCAAATAATAAAAAATAATGACATGATTTCTTAATTAGTTTTGTAATCAATGATAAAATTATTATAACTTTTTATCCCTTTTTTCAATTAATTAAATAAAAACAAAGATAATTCAAAACTTACTCATAAATACAATCCTAAAATCCATTTGAAGTTGAAATTTTCAGTTTAAATAATTAAATCAAATAATAAGACATCAAAAACAAACACAAGAATCACATAATTAGTAG
The DNA here is from genome assembly GCA_034687845.1 of Pantelozetes paolii. NCBI lineage: Eukaryota > Metazoa > Arthropoda > Arachnida > Sarcoptiformes > Oribellidae > Pantelozetes > Pantelozetes paolii. The sequence continues at coordinate 21,887 of JAQGAT010000808.1, forward strand.
TATTTTTATAGCAAAGTATTTCTTCAAAGACTTTCTCTAAAATACATTTGAAATGAAGTTTTGATAAAAAAATATACAAATATTTCACTTTTATATGAAAAGCATTGTCTGAAAGCATATTATAGTCATATTTTTAAAATTTCATATTTATCTCAAAATAATCGATATTATAGTCACTAAAACTATTCGTGACTTCAAATTACAAGATATTTATTATAATTGCATTTATTTGTCATTAAGTTTGAGATTATAATGAAATCGAGAGAAAAATCTATTGTTTTATTGGTTTTATTCAAACATTTGTTTGTTTTGTTTATTATTATAAATTTTTTATTCAAATATTTTTCAATTAAATTATTTCATTATTATTTGAGTATTAAATGAAAAAAAACTGTTTTTTCAGTTATGTATTGATTATTATTGTAAACTTGAACTTGACTTTCAGGTAAACTATCATTAATTCAGTGAATATAAGAAAAGATAAATCAAATTAATTGCTTTGTATTTAATATATTGAATGAAATAAAGCTATCATTAGTTGTATTAATCAATAGGACATTGATGAAATAATTTTTATGATCTAGTCAATTTTACTTTAAATCGGTTGCAATTAAAGATTTTTCATAAGTGGGTAAACCATAAGATGTTATATAATAATCAAAATTAAACGCGTGTTTGAGTTAAAACATAAGATCTA
>JAQGAT010000809.1:0-22581 GCA_034687845.1 Pantelozetes paolii
AAAGAATTATTAGTCCTTTACCCGGTATGAATTTACAATAAATTTTAAAATATCACATTTAATAATTTCTCTTTCTTTAATCACAAGATCTTTAAACCTTTACTCTCAATATATATGGAAACATCAAATATTTAACCATAAAATATTATTTATATAATTATATTCATTAATCAAGTAATTTTAAAATATTAGCTAATATTGTGTTTGTTTTTGTTCATGAAAATGCATTTTCCTTTTATATTAAGATATTCATTTTATATATACCCCACTAATTGATCAATATATTTCCCTTGGTCATGACAATAACATTCACAATCAATACCTTCATTCATACAACAATCACCATCGCAAAAATCAATGTAATCCGCATAACAATCGTCACAATCATAAACCTCATCATCACACGGATTATTATTATAAATATTATCTGGATCAGCATCATAATAATCATCAGTACAATCATAATTAAAAATCATATTAGATTCAGGGAAAATATCTCCAGAATCATTATTATTACCTTGGTATACACAAGATTCGTTAATACGATCCTGAATCTCATTAAACATTTCAATTAGTTGTTCTAATTTATTATTAATATTAATTTCTGGAATTGATTTACATTTAGGAAACAAATTTAACCCTGATTCAATATTACAAGAAATACTCTTAAACTCATCTAAGTCACTGTAGTCTTTAATATAAAGTTGTTTTTTATATTCAGGTAACATATCATCAAATATTATGACCATTATATCAGTCTCAGACATATTTGGGTCAACACTTAAACACATTAAATGTTTGCTAGTAATGTAATTAACAACAGATTCTTTGCTCAATTGCTTTCTCAGTTTAAGTTGACTTTTATAATACATTTCCAGTTTATCTGGCAAAAAGTGATTTATAAACTCTTGCTTTAAATCAGTCCAATATTTAAGAGGAGTTCTAGATTTTTTAACCATCAATTTAAACCACTCTTTAGCAGGACCAATTAAATACATAGGAAATTTATTAAACATCATTTCTTTAGACCAACCTTTTGCTTTAGCTTTATCCTCAAATTTTTCAATAAATTCTAAAGCCTTGAAACTTATTTCACCATCAAATATTAACAAATTTACCTTGATATTATTACTCATTGGATTGTTTAAAACCTGATTTACGATTTCATTTAATTCAGTTTCGTTAACTGAAGTTGATTGGACTTGATCCATTATTTTAGACAATTATATTTTAAAATTAATATTATATTAAGTATTTTTGATTTAATAATATTTTAAATAATGACATAAATACACACATAGACAATGCTATTGAATGAAAGTCATAGCATTAACCAAAACGATCGATAATGTAATTGTGGGACATAACACATATAACACACATAAAAAAACAAAACACAATACTCATAATATTTATAAAATAAAATAATAAATTATAAATTGTTTTAAAAATTATTAATATTAAATTTATTTGTCAATTGAGAGACACACTTGAGCTCAATCAATAGATAATAATTTATAGGTTATTTTAATTATTTAAAGTTAAATTTTAAATTCAATATATGTAAAATATAAATTAAAATTATTAATTAATCAATCAATTTTTAATAAAATGATAAAATTCATAATTAACTTATCAGAAGATTCAGTCATTCGTCCTGTCGCCGGTCGTCAAATATAAGCCAACTGTCCATCCAGTGTCCACTCCTAACTAAATCTAATTCAAAGATATAAAATTAAAAAAATAATATAAACTTTTGTTCAAAAAAAATTGTTTTATTTAACATTAAAAGACATTTCACAAACAATAGATTAATATTATATATGACAGAATAATTGAAACATAAAATTAATATAATATTCTGCGACACAGAATAAGTTTTCTCTCAATTTTATAGCAAAAATCAGTTTGTGTTCACGTGTTTCAACACATAATAGACTGTTCCAGAACTTTGGGTAAAAAGTTATTTTTAAAACATTTCATATGAAATACATTTTTAATTAAAACAATAAGTCATAAAACTTTGCTTTCAATATCTAGTAATTTGTTAATGAAAATGATTTCACAATTTAATGCTATTATCGATGAAATCAGTAATATTTTATCTATTTTTAGTTTTTGTGCCCAAAAATCGATTCAAATATTCTTTGAGTAATAAATAAATATATTATTTATTCTCTTTTATCGGCAAATATTTTCTTATATCAGGGCCTATCTGTGCTATCAGTGCTATCAATTACATCGACAGCTGAGTAATAATGCAAAGAATATCATATTCGTGTTGAGGCCTACCATTCCTGGGATTAAACAATTTATGGCTTTATAAACCCTAAACAATATTAAATTTGAATCAAAAGCACTTATCCTTTGGTATTAAAGCCAGTGTTGACACGGCGTTCAAACAGCTCTGTCATTGGGTTTTGATTTACAATTATAATTATAATTTTAAACTCTATTTAACGTTTCACTCAATTAGTGTGTAATTCAAAAGTTTTTGTGATTTGATTACATATAAACTTGAATTAAAATCACATCAAATATGATTAGGAGAGTTGACTTCACGTTTTGTGAGCAGTGCTAAAGTGGTTGAGACAATCATTTGCATGAAATTCAATCAAATTATAATCAGTTTTATGTCTTAACGGAAAACAAATGAAATATATTTTAACATTTTTTGGTCGGTTTGCCATTGAATTGATGTGTTTTACACTCAATTTTACACTTAATTAAAATAATTAATGATTTTTTTTCAATTTTGTGAACTCTTTTCTAATTAAAAAGTTTCCTTGCTCAAACCAGTGATTGATTTGAACGGTGTTTTGACAAAATTCTAAGTGAAATATGAAAACTGTGTACACATTTCACAGAGAGGTATAGAATATTATGTTTATGTGATGTCAGTTCAAAATTGATTTGCTTTTAATCTCAGTCTAACAAAACATATATATATTTTGTGAACACAAAAGAAATTTCCTTTTTTTCGCGACTATAATGTATTGAAACATCGATTTCAATCGGCTTTTGAATTGAGCTTTGAATTTGAGTTTTTGAGTTAATATTTTCAAAATATCTTATATTTTGTTAATTCTTTGCACAGAAGAGAGAGAGAGAAAAGTTCACTATTTTTATCAACAGAGGAAAAAAAGTTTTTTAATAAACTTCAGACATAATGCAAATCAAATCAGAGAATAGAGTCGAGAATTGGTAGAAAAAAATAATCAATTTTTTGCTTTCATTTCAAAATTGAAAACAAATTTCTTTTGAATATTTAAAATCTGAACTTTGATTATAAAATACAATAATAGTCTTGTATTGCGTTATATTTGTCATACATTTTTCAGGATAACATTTCGGCGTTAAAATTGCTCGACAGAATTTAATCCGATTAAATGGACTAGAATATTTCTTTTAAAATTGAATTTCACCATCAGTTTGTGATCATTAAATGTGAATATATTTTTCCCTGAAAACTTTAATTTCATTTCCATTTAATGGATAAAATCCAAAGACTAATGATTTTCGTATCAAACCGTTGAAAATGATATACATTTGCTGTAAATTTAATTATATTTTACATCAAATACTTTTATTTAGTCGTCGTTTGCCTTCAGTTTTCAAACTCACATCTAATTATATCTGAGCACTGATTAGTTTAAGGGTCAGAGATATTTCAACATCTTTTACATTTCAAACGCATATTAATGTAATGATAAAAATCATATTTAATGTAATTTTGCGTTTTTTCTCTTAAATTTTATTTAATTTCTCTCTTCAGTGAAAAATTGATGACATTTTTCAATCGCTGATACGATTTCTCAACGAAAGCCTGAATTTTCATTAGATTAAGGGATAAAATGTCGAAAAAGACAGCTCTGGACTAAAACCCCTTAAATTCTCCCAAAAAAATGTTTTTGATTATCAAAAGTAAGGATTTATTATAAAAAATTCTTAATCTTCTTAAGAGTGAAGAAAATCCAGAATTACTTCAAACAGAAGTCAAAGAATTCTCGTTATTCTTGAGGTCCTAATGAATGCACTATTTTTTAATTAGCATTTTTTTGAAGTAAAAGATAATTCAATAAATAGTTTCAGAGATTATTGTGTTTTTTCTACTAATTCTCCAGTAATTTGTGAATAATTTAATGAAAACATTAAATATTTAATTTGTTTTTTGTGTTTTTATTTCACAAATAAATTGCTTTTCATTGGATTTAATTTTGATATTGAAAATAGTGCTGAATATTTCAAGTCATGCAATATATAGATATAAATTCAGAGCAAATGTCCCTTAAATTCATTTAAAAACAGTTGTGTCCCTTGAGTTAAGTCGGCTTTTTTCATATTGGGATTAATGTTTGGCATACAATGTCTGTATATTTTTGTCTGTGAATTACCAGAAGGTTTGAATTCAAACAAAATTTATTTATTGATGTATTGACTGTTTACTCAAAAAAAGTTGGCGAAAACTTTTGTGATAAATGACTCTGAAGTGTAATTTTGATGTATTTGATTCATGTGATGCACTGTGCCATCATGCACAGTTAGATCCACTATTGGACGCACCGTTAGATGATTTGAGTTGAGAATAGGAAATAATTTCTAATAAAAGTTATCAGTCTTTAAATATTTACTCAATTGAATGGCATTTGTTTTATGCATTACTTTAGCAATAATAACAATATAAAGCAATAAACGCTTCAATGGCATCAACTCTATCCCTAATCTCTGGTCATCTTCCTGTCCTCTAATGCTTTTTTATATAACACACGTTTCATAACTTTATTTGTGTCGATAACTATGTGTTGAATTAAGTACAAAGTCAGCCATCGATTGCCAAATAGAGAGAGAAAATCAAAACAGTTTTTCTCTCAACTCTTCTCCACAACTGATTGTATCATTAATTTGAAACGAAAACCAATGATTGCATGACTCAGTCCTGAGCTGTCGGTTGAGGTTGAGTTTGATTTTTATTTGAATTGATTTTAATTCAATACTTTGCAAAGGATATCAAATTTTATCATAAATATGACACCATTCCTCCCTAACCGACGATAGGGTTGACGTTGAAAGGACTTAAAAAGCCCTTCAAATCAAATATGATTTTAGCTTTTATTTCACTTTATATTTCAATACAATTATTATCTGAAGTGTGTCTTAGAATTGGATCAGAAGTTAGTATTTATTAAAGACATGAATCTTCAGAATCCAATGAGAATACAAAGTATTGATTCATTTTCATTGAAGAATATCCTGATATTACTGTTTGGGGTTATAGTGGGTGGAAGTGATTCAGTGATCATTGTGTCGATACTAACATAAAAAGCATTTGAAGAGCTTTTTTGTGTTCAATACACTTGGGTTTTCACAGAAGAGAAGAAAAAATTAAAAAATATATTTATGTATTGACAGAAAAATATTTTGAATCAAATCTTTACTCAAAAATTTATGCCATTTTAAGAGTTATTGAGTTTTTATTTGAACTCAGATTTTGGAAAAAAAATATTTTCAATTATACTCTCAATTGAATTGATTATGAGTTCAATTGAATGAAAACATAAAATATTGGATAAAAGCAAACAAAAGGCCGAATATTAGTGACAATAGAAAAAACAGTTAAAGCCCTCGAGTGATGTCAAACTGAATCATATAATGTGTGCGATGAAGGAATGGCAAGGAATGGTATGAAGTGAACAGATTATATGAGTTTAGTCATAGATCTATAGCCTCTATGTATTGGGTGTTGTTTTGCTATATATTATCTAATCTTATATTTTTCTACGGCTTTACACCAGTTATGTACAGACATTGTATAGCATTATATGAAATACAGGGTCCTTTCAGAGGAAAGAGTGTATGGGTTTGTCATTCGGTGTAATGATATGTGGTTTGGCATCAAAAACGAACAGTTGATTCAGCGATGTTTTATAGCATAAGCTTTCAATCAAGAAAATCGATTCCGGAGTTTAGCTCCAAAGCCAGAGACCAGAGACAACTGTTTATAAAGAGTTTAAAATCAATTGTTGTTAAATCACTATAGCTTTGGACCAAAAATATTGTCTTTTATTACACTTATTATTGAAAAGACATTAAATTGTGTTTTCATTTTCAAGCGCTTACCAACAAAACAATGGCTCACATCTGAGAACACAGTCTTTGATTCTCATAAGGATTTTGTTGAGAGATGAAAATCCACGACAAAAATACTTCAATTGAAAGTCTTTTGAGAACTCTTTGGATAGAAAATAGCAAAACAATTGTAAAAAATCATTAGATTTTTGTGTATTATTTCGGCTATTTTTATACACAATTGTTATGTCTATAAGACTTAATTCCCTATAAGTATATGAGCGATGGTTTTCACTGTTTTTTATTATTTTTTTTTAGAGAAAAACAATTTATCACTAAATACTTGTTTTGAAGGATTTATATTTGATATTTGTTTATAGGCATAGAAAATATGAATTCACTATCAATTTTGAAATGATTTTGAAAAACAGCACAAAAATTGAAACAACAATTTTCAATCAATTTTGTGAACAATTTATTATATAATACAATAATAATTGATTTATTCAATACTTATAACGTTTATAACGGATACAAGAATTCAATTCTGTGTTTCGCTAACAAATAGTGTGAATCAAAGCACAGAATCAAACAATTTTTGCCAATAAATGCCTGAAAAGAGTTATTATTATAGATATTTGTGGTCCAGAGAAAAAAAACAAAAACAGTTTTGTGTTTAATAAAAATATAACGTATTATAACATAAAATTGTTTAATGAATAAAATATAGCCAGAAATTGATGTTTAAATTATACACACAGTCAGAGAATGAGAGAAAAAATTTACTGGTTTTAGATGTGGTTAGAGATAGTGAGAGAGAAAAATACATTATTTACTGTATTATACAATATATTTATATATCAATTGGTTTGAGCCCGTAATTGGCCTATCATTTAGACATTAGAGATATAACAGTCAGTTCCTAACAGTCTGTCCTATAATACAATTGAATACAGAATTTATTCATTTTAAATACAATTACTATTTGTTTTGCTTTTTCTCAAATCTATTCGCTTAACAATCGTTTACATTATTTTTTGCTGTGATTTGAATTTCAATTTAAAACTTTTAATTTAAGGGAAAAGACTCGAAACGAAAAAATAATAGCAAACAAAAAAGGATTAATGAATTTTAAATTCAATTTATATAAAGGATTGGATGCTCTGGGTAATCATTTGAGACTGAGAGACAGATCTGGGTGAAAATATTTGCCTAAATTGAAAGAAAACATCAAAATATATGACCAAAAAAATGCTTAATTTCAATGTATTGCTTGACATTTGATACCGAAATCGGAGACAAAAAACTTAATTGAATTACTATTTAAGAGATGTTTTATCAGCAGTGGATGGGAAAGGCATTGCAATTAATTCATTATTGAGAAAAAAATAAGAGTACATATCAAAGCCTCTGCTCTCTGTGTCTGACCTTTGGTTGCCTGAAGATTGACTAAAATTGTAAAGAGTTGTAAAACACGATGAATCCGATTACAGGGCTCTTACAGTTTGGGTTTGGCTTTTATGCTCAACTCATAAATAATTGATTTTTACATCACATTATCGGTGAAACACAACAAATGATTACAATTACAAATCCAATAAAATATTTTCAATCATTTTTAGATTAGTTTTTAATTTTTTACTCACATTATAGTCAACTGTTTCTTTGATTTTTGACTCAAAATACATAATTATTTTAGATTTGAAAACGTCTGTCACAGAAACAGATGAATATATCCATCGATCAATCGATTGGACATTGAATTTGATATAACAGTCATAACAATCCAAAGACAGATCAAAAAATACAGATTTCAATAACAACAACAGTCATCACCTCAACAGTCACTCAGTCTGTGTGTGTGGTGTCTCTGATAATCATATTCAATGACTCGTCCATTGGGTTCCAGTTCTTCATTAAATAGTTGTCATTTAAGTCATTAGTATTGATATCACTCTTGGATTTTGTCCGATAGTTGGGCTCAGTTTAGACATCGATATAGAGAATGAATGGAAGTCTTGTGCAGATGGAATGAACGGCCAATCGGTGGTCAGTTACCATCACTTGATGACATACTCGTGCGATGTGTTCTTGTCTGGGAGTGGTTCCAAGTGATGCATTGGAAACACTTGTATGAAATCGTTTTGGAACTCAGCCTCCACTGAACCCATCGGCGGCGGACTCGATGACATGTGATGGGTGGTATGGCCAGTGGCCTGAGCCAGACTGGTCACCGTAGATTGCATTGGCCTCTGCTTCCAGCGCTGGAAGCGAAGTATACCAACAAAACATCCGATGAGTATAACTAATAACATGATGCAGACGATGGCAAAAGTGCCGATCCATGAGTTGCCCATCGATACAAACTCACCACAAATGGGATTATTAGTTATTCTTTGGTTTTCTCTATTAATCACTTCATCCCTGTCCTCTTGATGGTAGCCTTCCTTACATATACAGTGATGTCGACTATTATTCCTACCGTAACCGGAACTCATCCCCTGATCAATGATAACACAGTGAGAGTTTGTCACCAAACACTGTTCCTGACTCTGGCACTTGTCATTCAGTTTGGCCACTGGAAGGCATGTCGGCACCGATGGGTTAGTGTGTGAGTTGACAAATGAATTAATATTTATATAATCGCTGTTACATTTGCACCGATGGGTCTGAGTATCGCAATAACTATGGTTGGAATGGCAGTCACTTTTCGTAATACATGAGCCCTTGTCCACCGACTCGGATGTGATTTTGGCCGCAATCGGGTAACGGTTGGCACCGATTGAGCGGCCTTTAGATGAGGCGAGGGCTGAGTCGTCGGTGCGATTGACTGAATGAATATCATTACTAATGGAAGCGACGGATGAAAGGCATGAAAATATAATTACAAGAGTTATCACAAAACACTTTATAGTTATAACAGATATTGTTATCATTTTTATTAGTTATCGATCACAAGACCAACAGTTTAGTGCATAATAAGGGGTATTAGTGCTCATAATATACTCATATAATGAGAGACTGAGAGTCCAATAGTTAAACATCTATTTTATGGCACTCTTATGGCCGACATATTGTTAATGATAACGCTTTGCACTACTGTTCAGGCATTAGATGATTGGGATTGGATTCCGTTGGAGGAGAACAACACATGTTATAGACATTCTCAACAGTCATCCGCACTCAATGATCAGCACTCAATGGCAGCGCGAGTCGTTGCCAACGCGCCTACCAGTGCAACAGTTACTCCACACTTAAAATTGCATTAAAAATAGTTTATTGATTGGCCTACTTTGACGGCGCAATCGGGCACTGTTATGCTATATAGCCGCCGCCACCACCACTGACAACACACAATAGGAGTGAGTGTTATAAAAGTTTTATCTATTCTCTACTATTCCTCTATTCAGGCACTCTATGGATGGATGCTATGTGTCTATGGTATGGCAGTCTATACTATGCTCTTTACAATAGTCTATATAAGTATTCAATATATCATTCATTCATTCATTCCTTCAGAGATTAGAGGACTTAACAGACTTAACAACTATTAGTTTAGTTTCACTTTTTTGTGCTTACATTACAACAAACATTACTCTTCTTTACATCACATTAACACTGAAGTGAAACTAAAAATCAATTTAAAGCTACAAAAGAGTGAAAACACAGACTAAATGCTAACAATACTGACAAAACTGACGCAAATCTATTCAAATTGACATCAATTTGATTGAAATCTGTAGCAAAAATGCTGTTTAATTATCAACAAATCGGTTCTGGGTTTAAATTAATGCAAATTTTGTGTTTTTCATAAATGAAATACAATTATCTTCACTGAAATGAAAGACTATTTGTATTTGCAGTTTGTATTTGACTTTCATTTAATAGAAGACATTCTCTTATACTTGAATTCCTTTAAGAAATGTAATAAAAGAGAGAAATTATTGTTAAAAGTGTTGTCATAAAAGTGAAAATAGTTTCACAAATCTCACAATAGTTTTGACACTAAATATAAATTCAAAAATGTTTTCATATAATGAAAAAATAGATATCTATTGAGTCCAGAGATAAGGGAATAGTAAAGAGAAATATCAGAAATAAATCATTTCTTTTGCCGACATTTGGCTGTCATTTGGTATATATTTTTCATGTTTTAAGATTCAAAGCTAATATTAAAACTTAAATATTTGATGAAACCATGAAATCAAATGAGAAAATGTTGTTTTCTGTTTGCATTCAAACCGAGATTTAATCAAACAATTGATTAAATATTAATTTATTAATGATATTGTGTTTTGAAATAAATTTCATTAAAACAAAAGCTATAATAAGTGAAAGTGAAAACAAAAATGCCTTAAATGTTGTCATAAAAAGGCATATAAGAGGCGAAAAGAGATTTGAATAATGAATGCATTAAATTGATTGATATTCAAGCAAATGCTTAATCTTATCCTTCAAACTATCGCTGCACTGCATGTATGGTAGCATTGAATCCTTGGCTATAAATGCAATTATGATTTGAGGCAAACCTAACAGTTGTTGGACAACAGACTCGTCATCCAAATAACTGGAATAACATTTGGATAATAGTATTACAAATGAGGCCAAACGGGTGGCGAAGACACAGTCAATGGCATTCATGTGTTGTAATAATTCAATTAAAGCCTTTGAGTCAATCAAATCAATGCCTAAGCGGACAGTCAGTGCAGTCTTTAATTCCTTTAAAGCTCTGTTGTCGACAATACTCTGCTTTATTGAGAAAAACTCTTCAATCGTTGCCATCGATTGCCGACAACTGAGCCCAGGATTGCATTCAAAAACACGTCTCAAATCGTCAACACTTTCATAATCTTTGAGTAAAAGATGAAACTTTTTGAGCACTTCGTCGATATTATCGATGAATTGAAACGCTTTCACAAGACTTTCATACACTTTGTTGTTGGCGTTAATTATAGACATTTTGTAATCATGTCTTTGAGTGGAAACAATCAGTTTTGCAAAAAGTTGTCTTAACTTGAGTTGACTGTGAAAGAGCTTTGATATCGATTTCACTCCAATGTCATCACAAAAACAAACCAAATTCAAGAGATTTTCAATTCTCACTGCACTGTCAGCACTCGAGTCAATCAGTGTATCACTAAATATCTCTTCAATTAAAGCTCTGAACAAATGATTGAAAAATGACAACAATTATGAAAAACATTAACAAATATTGCATTTTATTTCATACTTTTCTCTCTCTATATCAGTGGTTGAGTACCGGAGGAGACAAGCGGTCGGCAACTTATAGAAGAAGTGTTGTTTAGTTTTCCTATATTTAGCTCTAATTGCTTGGAAAACATTTGAAACACAAATCAATACTTCATTTCTGACATCAAGACTACTGTCCCCAACCCTTGCGATCAGATTTCTCATCAGATTATTGTCTAATATGTTCTCTGATTGACAGCTATTCTCGACAACGAGTGCGGAATTGCAGCGAATAATGTCCACCAGATCTCTGAGTCTTTTGTTCAGATTTGAGACAATATTAGTGATAATCTGTTCATCGATTTGGGTCTGAAGTAAGAGCTCTGTTGTTTGGACGCAAACTATTCTGATCTGTGGCTCACAATCATTAAACAACTCGAGGAATGTCTCCCAAATCCCTATGTTCTCCACTTTTAGTAATTCCCTGCAGACGTCAAGTGCTGGCAAATGCCTCTTCAGTGAAAACATTGAGCGCAGGATTAGTGCCATTCTGTATCTCTTGTCGGCATCGGTGTGCTTGAGCTCCAACTCAATTATCCAGGGATACTCTTGACAGACGTTGAGGAAGAACGAAGAAACGGAGTCAACGTCTGGGAATAGTATCTCTTCACTGGGTATAGGGTTTGGCAGGAAAGTAGACAAAATCGCTTTCATTGTGTAATCAATGACTGATTTGTTTGTAGGACTTATCAGAAGTGATGAATACCTTTCATAAGCGCTTGGGTTTACCTATCAGTCAATCAGTCAATCAGTCAATCATTAAATTAATAACAGTTTTGTTATAAAACCGATTAATCATTACTTTTCGCGAAGAAATCATTTGTTTGACAATTGAATCCAATTTATAAAAATCACTCATATTTTCAATAAACACAACATTTTTATCAAAAAATTAGTTCAATGTCTGTTTGAAATAAACTTTAAGTAACTTTCAGTGAAAATCAATTCATTACTGATTCAGGGGCTAAACCTATATTCAGAAAAATCCCCCTGACGTCAGTGTAACGATAGACGCATCATAGATTGAACAGGCGTATACTGAAATAAAGTGATCAAGTTCACATTTTATTTGATATTTAATTAATTTCTTCAAACAATGTCTTCAAACCAAATGCCAACTGAATCTCAAGACACTGATGGACAGCCAATTGAGAGTCCAATCAATGAATCCAAAGATTTTTCAATCATTGAAATGACAGACAAAGACATTGAAGACATTAATGACTGCACTATCTGTTTGTCTGCCATTACTTCAGGCGAAACAATAATGAAACTAATTTGTAGTCATTATTATCACCAAAACTGTGCCTCTATTTGGCTGAAGAGTCACTCGTCTTGTCCTCAGTGTAGACATCAGTTGACAGACAACCCATACCTCGAGGTCACAGAAGACTCGTTACATATGTTTGCTATTAATATGAATGAGGCGTTTGTCACCATTGCTCTCACAATCATCGGCAGCGATGGCCATAGATCTGTGTCCACTTCCACCCATGACATTGAAGTCATCATCGCTTTTGAAAATCTAATCAATAGACGACTTCATGCGCTAATTGAGACCATCGAGGAAGCGGAGGCCGATATCAGTCAACCATAGATAGCATTGTTTTGCCATTGATTTCAAGAATATCTCGAAAATTAGTTTTAATTATGTTTTTGAAACAAAAATATTTGAATTTTATTCAAGTTTTTAATGAAATTAACATTTTTTTCAAGTTTTTGTCTTTCTTTCACTAAATCTTTGATAGGATTTCCAAATACAGTATTATTTGAAATGTATTTATAATTACTTTTGTTTTTTGCTATCAATTGAATCAAAAATAGGATTTCCTGAGTCATCAATGACTGCACACATACCGTATATATCAGCAAATAATGGGCTCAAATATTTCTCCCCTTTTAAGGGGTAATAAATGTTTTTATATAAGTATTAAAAGATAATAAAATCTTATTTTCAGTTTACGATTGAACTCTTTTTATGAGACCTACAGTTGAGTGTCCACTGACTTCAATGTAATCTCAATGCAAACCAGTGTTCAATAACTTTGAATTCATTTCACATATAAAACAATATTTTATTATTCAATCATTTGTTAAATAAATTTCAAATAAAATATTAATTTTCACTAAAATTTGAATTCAATGTAAAAAAGTAAACAAATTATAGCTTTTGTTTGAGTTTGTGGTCTTGAATGCTATTAATGAACGCCAGTTCCCAATCACTGTGTGCTCTCACTTCAGACAAAATCCTAAAAACAGAGCTAAAACTAAGAGCTTTTTTAACCCCTGGATTCAGTGCCACAAACTTATGGATCGGCAGTTTATAGCACTGAAGGCCCTCCTCTTCTGCTTTCCATTTAGTGAGCGGTAATCTACATGTCTTGCCCACTAAAGAGCCCAATATATAGATGGCTTTGGGATCAAACTCTGTCATCAGATCCCTCGCATCGGGAGATAAATAAATAAACCTTTCGTTTGGGAAGAGTTGTGAATAAGTCTCGCAATGAATGTTAACGTAATGTCTGTCCAAGTCTTCCATCGGCTGTAAGTACTTCTTAAACCTTTCAATCACTCGTGAGTTGGGATCACAACCACAATAGTGTATATCAAAGGGCTGTTGGGTTTGGAGTTTATTTATTTGGTATATTCTGGCCATTTGTCGGCCGACGGACTCAACCTCGTAGTCCTGCATCTCCTTATCGAAGGAACAGTCGATAACTAACGGTTGGCCGAAGAGAGTGGCGGTTCTGAGCCTATGATTTGAGTACTTCTTAAGTCCGCGATTGAAGGATCGGGTGAACAAACTGTTCCTCCAATAGCCGTATTGAATGTTATTTTGTTCATCAAAGCAACCAATTTGTGTCCAACTCTCCAATTCCTTGCGCTCTTTCTCTCTCTTAAGTGCTTTCAACTCTTCATTTTCCTTATCCCGTCTCCAAATGTCAAACTCGCGGACAAAGAGGAACTCCAGATGTCTTTGCCATCGGTTGGAGTTCTTCAGCATATACTCCATGTCTTTGACGGTTATAATCGACGGACAAAAGCGACTCTTAATTAGATATGAATTATAATAACGTATAATCTCTTTGACCAGAGTTTCGGACTCATTGTCGACAAACAGTTCCCGAAATGAGTTGATGTCCAGCTTTTTGTCCACTTTGTGGTCAAAGACAACACTTCTTTCGGTCAGATATTGTTGAGTGAGTTGAGGATATCGGCGGCATTTGAACGGATAGTTAACGACACTGTTTGGACAGAAAATTGGCGCCAATTTCCTGACCCACCGGTGCTTAAGTCGATGCCATCTGTTGCTGAAGAATTTGATCACAAATTTCATCATTTGATCCAAAGATTAATTGAAATCTAAGTTTTGGTGAAAAAGTTTTTTAACAATTTGTCTGTTGTTTACATAAAACACATGTTTTTTTAACCTAAAGACCAAAACAAACCGTAATTTATGTCCAAAACTAAGCATTAATTCAAAGACTTATTGAAAAAACTCATTAAAAACGTCACAAAAATGGATGACTTTTGTTGTGATGTCTTTGAATTACCATTCAATTGATCTCATTATCTCTTCAACTGATTGTTTGCCACCAAATGTGTGACACAATGTCTGAGAGGACTAATTCAGACCACAATCCCTACAATCGGATCCACTCTTTGGTGGAAAGGATTGGCACTAATCTGAGATCAATTGATATTTCATGGATCGGTCGCCGAAGACAGACATCTAGTTCTGCGGCCAATGAGTCCATTGTTGAGCCAAACAGAGGAGCCGATAGTCAATCGGTGGACGACCGCCGCCGACGAGAGTCGAGTCAATCGCTGTTCGGTTCGGCCAACAGTTCGCAGACCCAAAGCCCTACTAATGGCCAACAGCTGTCACGGCCTCCGCACTCACACCTATACAGGCATTCATCTCATTATCCATTACTCTTCGGCTCATATAATAACTGGTCCTTCAATCGCGACAATAGATTGTTATCTCATATCAACAACAATAGCATTAACGGAGACAAAGAGCGCAACGTCTTGTCGGCCATTATGTCAATCGTAGTGATCGCCACTTTGGCCACCGCTTTAGCCCAACCCAAGTGGTTCTCAATCACGGGTGGCGTCTGCACTCGTAAATACATAGGTCTTCAGGAGTTCTTCTATGTCTCCAACTTTAATAACTATCACTTCGATGTCACCAAAGGTTTGGATCTATTCTTCAATTGATTTTTGTCTTTCATTTCATATTCAATGTTAACTATAAATGGACTCAAATTGAGGTAACCTTTGCTAAACTGCTGAGCGTTTCAGTCATTTATATGTCTTAAGACATGAGATGAATGTCTGATAAGAGATGTTATCTCAGACTTAGTGTCAGTTTTTGTTACATATGTTTCGCTTTTAATGGCATTTTAAATGAGTTTTTATTTTTCATTAATTTTATTTTTATTTTAAAAAATCAAAACAAACGACAAATTATTTGACAATTATTTGAAGCAATGAATCAAAAAATTTATTAATATTTTGCAAATGTTTTCAAAGCTTTCTCTCAAATGCTTTCCGTTTTATCAATTCGTGTCATCATTTCGTTAAACGATTTTAGTTTTAGTTTTAATGTTATTTTTTGCATAATATTTGTTGAATTGAAAGGATTTTTGAATCAATTTTTTTTGGTTTTGTTTCACTTGTTTTGGCAAACAATCGATGAAATTATAGGAAAAAATGATTGTTTCACACAAACTAGTGGTGAATTTGAAGGCCTTTTGTCGGTTAAAGAGTTATACAAATCGTTAATGTGTTTGAAATGATCACGAATTTCGTGAACAGAGCTCTGAAAAACAGTTTTCAATTTATAGTCAATTAATCTTTGCTTTGATTTTCAATTCATATGAGTTTTTAATTCAGTATTTGTTTCATTGAATTAAGTTTTGAAATCTTTTATCAGTTTTTTTGGCTCAAAATTGTTTGACATTTCAAACGAGAGTAGAGTTTAAGTGAAACTGAATTCAAGAATTCATTCATATTTTTATGTCTTTTCCTAAAAAACAATTCAATTATTAACACAAAAATCAATTTATTTTACGCACTGTTAGGCAAAAGCGCAACAATTATTAGCAGACAAAGAGATTTGAACATAAATGCAAACAAAGAGTCGACAAAACACTTCACAACTGAAGACATAATACTCTATGGTATGACCGGTGACCTCAAGAACTGTGTCACTCCAGAGATAGTGACGCTTCAGAGGACTATCATTGGTCTCTGTTTTCTTGCGATTATGTTTAACTTAATTCAGTTCTTCTTCGACACTCTGGGCGTCCATAAGAAGTGGTTGAATGCCATCCGCGCCCACGCGTTGGGCAACATATTAGGGGTTCTCTTATGTGTTGTCATTATTGGCGTCTCATATCTGGTGTCCAATCTTCTGGAGAAAGAGCAGCGAAGACTAATCCAAAAGAGTGACAACACATCCACACATCATATCGAAGTGAAGTTTGAGTTATCCTACTATTTGGTCACTCTTTCGGGACTGTTGGCCATAATAGCGGCCGCATCTAATCTACTGAGAAAACCTCAACACTATTACATTGATCCCAACGACCCCTTCTGGTCCGAAGACATAGACGACGAGCTGACCTCCACTTCGACCACCACTTCTCCCAATTGGCATCCATTTCCGTCGCGCGGTCTAACTATACCCAGTCCTCCGCCACCACATCCGTCCGCTTCCGTCCTTCCCCCGCCGCCTCCGTACACACCATAAGGTCTTAATTTAGGGTTAAATGAATTTAATTAACAAAACTACCGATGCTTTCAATCAAAGCCTTATAATTGTTGTGAAAAAGTGAACGAATTCTCATTAAATGTGTTTATTATTAGCTTTTGATTGCATTTAATGACTATTTTGTTAAACAAATCTATATTTTATTAATATTTAACTTATTTTTTCGTAAATTGTTATTAAAATTAAGAAAACTTTTGTTGAAATTTCACCAAAAATTTAAACCAATATTTTGTATATTAATGTATATTTGAGGTTAACTTTAATCACAAGATCTGTAATATATTTAACAATAATCGCATTAAATATCTAAACATTTGAATGAGTTTTGTCTTTATTTAAGAGAATATTATTTTTAAGCATTTTTTTGGATTAAAAGTCATTAATTTATATTAAAATTTCATTTCAAGGGATTATTTGTGAAAACATTTGGTTTGTTTTCAAATCATTCATAAATAGCTATAAATTATTTTTTTATTTCGCTTTTATGAGAAAATATTTTAAATTTGAATGAAATGACAATTTTTTTGTTCAAATGTTTATATGATTTCAAGATTTTCTGTTGTTTTTTGTTAACAAACGCCAGAATTAGTTGCGATTTCACTACTATTTTCAGTACCAATACATCAATGATTTGAAATGACATATCATTTCCTCATTTATTTCAATTATATTTAACAATAATTTAATCAAATCTTTGATTAATTTTAGTTTCAATTATGTGAAGAGAATATCAGAAACTGTTTTCAAAAATATTTGTTTTTGTAAAAGCACTAAAAAATCACTAAAACTAAGCAATCATTTGATACAATGTTAAACACATTTATACATAAGAAATATTGAATTTCCTTATTTAGTATCAAACAGTTTAACCACAAGAAAGAGATTAAACTTAAGTTTGATTTATATTTTGCACAAAAAAAACTAAAAAAAATTGCATTACATTTGACGCCACACGTGAACAGCAATTATAAAATTGCATAAATTGTTTGTAAAAAAATGTTAAACTGTTTTTGATTAAAGTTTTGCCTAAAATAGGTATTAAAAATGTAATTTCAGAGATTAGCCCTGAATATAAATCCACTGATTATATGCCTTTGAATTAAATGAAAATAAAATCTCTAATTTCGGTGATAAAATGGTTTTTCATTCAAATTGTATATGAAGTGAAAAATTAGTTTTATTTATGAAACGTTTGAAAAATTGGTTTTTTGGCGAATGAATAGATAAAAACAATTAAAACTTTTCTCAGTTTACATATTAAGAAGTTTTTTGTTTATATCAATGTTAACTCAAAACCTAAAAGTCTTACTCAATCTTAAGCGCAAGGGTTTAGACGAGAAATAATGAGTTGAATAACTCATTCGTTAATAATATTCTGATTCTTGACTTTATCTCAAACTTTATTTCAATTCACAGGACGTGGACAGACATTTGAATCATGTTTTTGAAAACTTAATGAATGAAATTCATTAAAATATGATAATTAGACTCCAAATGACAAATAGTCTGCAAACAGAGGAGCCATTCATGCAATCAATGCCCTGAACCTATTATAGTTAATGCACTTAATTGTCACAAAAATATGTAATTATTTTCGGAAATAATTTCATAAAAATTAAATACAAATAAATCTTATCTTCAAATACACCCTTATAATTGAAAATTTGCTTTTCAGTCAATTATTTGTCATAAAATTCAGTTTTATCTCAATTATTGTTAATAAAATTTAATTGATTCTGAGCTTTGTTTTCAATTATGTTTAACTGAATATCAATTTTCTGTGTTTTAATTATGAAAATGTCATTCAATTACATATAAAAGATGATTAAAGTTATAACAAAAAATACTTTTCTGATATTTATTTAACATTGAAATGCATTTAATTATATGTTTATAAGACTTGCAGTAAATATTAACAATTATTAATAAATTTTTATTCAATTTGTAATATATTTTACAAATTTATCATTCATTGAAATAATCACTCAATAAGTGGTGATTACTTTGAAATACTTTTAAATAGTATTTACTTTGCATTCAATTTCAGGTTTTGTTAAATTAGTTTTTTTTGTTAATCTTTTAAACATAAAAAATAACCATTACTTGCAATTAATTGGTCGTGAAATCAGCTACTTTAATCAAATGTAAAATCTTATCAATGTTATTTAGTTACAAAATTCTCTTTAGTAATAAAAGGGCTGAAAATAATTTCAAATCTGATCATTGAAACGATTTGACTCGAGATTAGACTCAAACGTATAAATCTTTTGGCGTTATTTTAGGGATGCTTTGAATCGCTTATCATTTATATGACAGTCAGTCCCAAAGGTCTGTCTCTATTGACAATTAGTGTTACTGTATATAACACTGGGTATTGTCTTAACTGTTGTAATGACGCAAAACTTGGGCTTCACTTAAGGCTTGAGAATGATTTGATGCAATAAATCAATCAAAATATTAAATTGAATGTAATGTTTGAATGAAAAAAGGTTCAGAAATGAACATTGGTGCAATTGCAGAAACTATGTTAACCTCTATTCCCATCTATATTTGATATATTAATCGTGTAATCGATTTAAGAAATAAATCATTTAATACTCTATTTAAGTGTTCAATAAATCATAATAAATGTCTGAAAGCTATCGAAAGACTATTAATATCTAATTTTCAGATCAAAAATCGGTTATATTTTGTGATAAATACAAAAACAAAATAAAAGTTTTATTAATATTAAACTAAAACTCAGTTTTAAAAGTAGTTTTGATTTTTATATCAATTTATTTCTGAAAGTTATTAAAATTAAATATTTTTTAGAGTAATTCTTAACATATTTTTTGCAGATATTTTGGTTAATATTTATAATTAATTGTTTTGTAAGTAATTTTAATAACGTTTAATAGCCCATACCTCCCTCTCCCCTACACCTCTGTTGTTACAATTTAGTTATAATAGGAAAATAGAGTTTTGAATAAATAAAAAACAAAATTAATAGCATTATTGAACTAAAATGTCATTAAATGAGATATTTTATCAAATATTTCATTAATAAAACTGAAAAACTGAATGAAGAGCTCAGTGCCTAAGAGCTCACTATCAATTGATACCATTCCTGTGCCAATTAACTAATTTATTCCCTGACCTAAAGGCACAGAAGAAAGATCAATTAAATAGTCGTTTATTATTGCAACAGATTTTTAATTAATCCGAAACAAAATGCAACACAAAATGCAAATTAAAAATCATTAATACATGAAAAACAGCTTTGATTTTGACTATAAATGCATTTTTCAAAGCCCTCACAACAAGACCTAACTGTTTATGTAATAATAACTTAATTACAAATAACTTAAGACTTAAGTAAAGGTCAATATATTGCAGACAAAAATGAAATCACAAATAGTATTATATATTCTTCACTTAATTTGCATTTTTATATATGATTTTCAAGACTTAGATTGAGATCAATATTATGGCAAATAATATCTTAGAGCATAGGCTTAGGGGATATGAAAACACAATTTAATGTTATATTGAATACAATTTTGTTTCTTTTAATAATCATTATTTGATTTTGAAGATTGAGTTTTATTAATGATTTTTCAGACATTTCTATAACAAAAAGTTGTATTCAATGAGAAAATGCAATAAAATTTTAGACATTCTTTCCATAACTGTAAAGGTATTCAAGTTTTTCTCATCAAAAATATTTGATTATAATTTTTCCTGACATCAGATAAGAATTGATTGAAAACTAAAAGCATTTCTTATTTTATTTAATATCAATAAATGAATTCAGAATTTGTTGCTTCAAAACAAATATCATTTTCAATGAAATCCGCATAAAATTATCTAAAAATTAAATACAAGATTAGAGATCTTTGAAATCATTGACAAGAGGTTTGAGACAAACCAAACGCCAACACATTATTTGGTGTGAATTTTTTTATTCAACTGAGCCGTCGATAGGCATTGGATTCACACATCTCTCCCTCTGTTTAACGTTTAGAGTCTAACTTTAGGCACAGAGAATATGTGACAACTGTTTCATAGCTTATATAACAATCAATTTCTCTCTTTCTTTCATTCACTCAATAGTTTTGACTCGTTTTTGAAAAACGATTTTTTACATCAAAAGTTGTTTGAAGTGAAGGGAATTGAAGGTCGGATTAATTCTTTACACTTTTATCAACATTTTTGTTAAAAACTTTTTTTGTGGTTGTTTTGCAAATGTAATAATCATTGGCTGACTATCACTCCCAAAACAGGTCTGTCTTTATTCACTGTCTCTTCTCGACTATTATTTTAATTGCAATTATTATCATCTCTTAATGTCATTCAAAAAACATTTTTTCAAATAATATCAAACTTTTTGCAAAAGTTTTTTCAACAGAGTTTCAAATTACTCCTAAAATTGGACTTATGTTTGAAAAAAATAGACTTTAATTTCAATACAAAACAAAAACGATTTAATGATAACATGATTTTGTAAAAAACCCTTTAAACCATTGAATCACTAATTTTGATCTGAATTTTCAGTTTTATGTGAAGAAGAAAATCAAATCTGGAAATAAATATTGAAATAAAATTAACATTTGTGTTCAACACACACATCAATCAAAGCCACAGATCGTTAGACCACAGAATCGTAAGTAAATATTCAATATATAAATAATTTATTTCACTATTCATTCATGAAATTTGATAATTAGTTTGAAAATTATTTATTGCTTTTCTCCAATCGTTTCTCATTTATTATTATCACAAATATATTCATCGTTTTGTAAAATGCTTTGAAGCCATCGCTGGGCAACTCATTTCAGTGCTAAAGCAAAACCAATCCTATAATTAATTATTATTTTTGTTTGTAATCAGAAAATTATTTCTCAATAAATGTATTTTCAATTCAAAAACAATTAATACTTTAGTAAACATTGAATTTAATGCTCATTTAAGTCGATATCAATTTTAATATCAATTTTAATACCAGTTTTAAAAATTCATTTCTAATTATTAGTTATCTCTCTTATAATAGGGTTAATAATAATTATGTAAAAGTTATGTAAGAGTTGTGTAAAGAGTTGTATAAAGAGTTATAGCATTAAATAGTGAACAGATATTTGAAGAGATTTTTAGTAATAAGAGTCACAACAGAAGCGAAGGAAAGGTTTATATTTTTAAAATTCAATATTTAAAGTGTGTTTTAAACCGATAGTTAGAGCAAGTATTCAAGGCAACCAGGTCAATAGTGAAGGGCAAGGCTTCCCTCTTCATATCGAATAACCATATACTGCACCATTAATAATAAAACCCACCGTTCCTTAAGGGCCAGCATATCGTTAAAGATGCTAAAGTAGTCGACCGTTAAATAGTGTAATCACTAATCAGTTTTTGTTTTGAAAACAATTTACTTGCGATGAACTGAATCCCAAAAGAGTGCTTAACACTGGCTCTCTCTCTCTCTCTCTCTCTCTCTCTCTCTCTCT
>JAQGAT010000810.1:0-22535 GCA_034687845.1 Pantelozetes paolii
CTCTCTCTCTCTCTCTCTCTCTCTCTCTCTCTCTCTCTCTTTCCATTTCATCAAACATTTTCGTCTACTTTAACAAACATTAAAGTTTTAGTTATGCTTGAGTTGAATAGCAGTGAAAAAGTAGTGTTCAAACCATACAGTGCTCTAAACTCAACAGCTTTCCTACCCTTTTTGAAAATCGCATAAATAAATGTTGAATTGATTTAATCAAAAAATGACTTATTTTTATGCAAATCCAGAATATTTTGGTAATAAATCATTTCATTGATGATAAAAGTTTGTATAATTATTGTGCAAACAATACATTAATAATATATTCAGTAAATTAATTCTGATCATTCATTTGGCATGAAACAGGTTCATTTGATTAAATTATAGTCTAAGGGGTTATTATACTAATTATTTGTTTATTATTGTTGCAATAATAGCATTATTATTGGATTTATTATTGTTTAATTGAATATGAATTAAGTTTTCAAAATATCAATTTCAAATAAAACACACATTTATTTGAATTATTATTGGTTTCAACGATATTTGTATTAAATTTGCAGTCATTTCAGTAAATATTTTGTTTTCTTGATGTCTATAAAATTGAATATCAAATGAGAAATTGAATGATAAACTCAAAAATCAAACAAAAAGATGAATAAATGCCACAAAAATTCAACATATTTTGTGTGTCATTGATATTATATGCGAACAAATCTCTTGCCTATCATTGAATTGAAATCTAGTTTTGAATTATGGCATAAAATCTGATATCTTATTCAAAGACTATATTATATTTCAAAGGAAAAGCGAATATTTTATATTTTTCTTCAAACTGTCATTCATTTGATGGATCTCTTCATCAATCAATAAACTCATCCACTATTGGAAGGAAAACATGGGATAAAAGGCTAAAAAATATACTCAAAAACAGTGATCTTTAGATGAAATCTAAATATTTTATACCATTTTAATCCCAGATTAACTGAAATATTGCAAAACAGTTATCAATAATTGAAATGATAAACACATTCATTGAAATTATGTATTGAAAGCAGTATTAACTAAAAAATAAATTTTTAATATCTGTTTCTGACGTTAATATCAAAAGCAGAGGCAATATAATAGAGGGAATGAGAGGACCAGGAATTAATTGGATTGAGTCGAGAGTTCCTTATATTTGTAAGACTCGGATCATATATCAAAGAATAGATGAGACAATTTATTATTGTTTTTGCACTGTTAGCCCTGTCCAAGTACACTGGTGCAATGAGGCATCGGTGCATATCCTTTACTTACTTCTAAGCCAATGCTAATGTCATAAGAAATTTATACAACTTTTGAGTCTTTCATACAATTTTGTTCACTATATCTATGTCTGCAATGAAATTGTTTTTTGGTTTTCATTCATTTGTTTTATTTCGATATCATTTTTATATCATTTTTATAGTGTTTCTGATATTTTTAGTTAAACTGAAATAAGTTACACTTTTTTTGTGGCTGTCATTTAGTTTGTGCTTTACATTGCTTTGACTGACATTTACTGAAATTGAAGCCAAGCCTTACTCAACACAACACAACACATCGCAACACAACAGTAATAATAATAATAATAACAATAATATAATCGAAAAAAGAAAAGCAAAGACTTTTAGCACTGGTTTGAAGTGAACTTCAAAACTAATTTTCAACCAAATGTTTAATGCACTCAATATTTGCCTCTTTTTAGCCCTTCTCATATCATGAATGGTTAGCAACCGATGCTAAGAATGCACCAGAGGTTTGCAAATATCAATAAACGCCCTTAAAATTGCTCAAAAAATAGATGATTTTGAGGAAATATTTTTGAATTATTGAAACTCTTTACTAATATTCTATATCTTAGCACAAATTCCCCTTTAAATCATAATCTCAACTACTGGTGCTCTCTAATACTACTAAACCAGGAAATATAGCAGTAAAACAATACCAGTGCTAAAGCAATACAAGAGGTCTTATATATAGTTGTCATAGATTTTCGACATTATTTTGATATTTCTTTTATTTCTTTGGATTTTCTTTACTTTTATCTCTATTTCTCTTATTATTCTGAGTCTGTTTGCAATGTTTTTGAGCGAAGATTTGTTACCAGTTTTAGAGTAAAAACTTTTTCATTGGTTTTGAAGATTTGTTTTGTTATTTCAATCCACAAATACCTGAAGCAATGCATTGAAGCAATGCATTGAAGAAATGTCTAATAAATGTCAGTAAAAGACTCTCAATTGATAACAGCCTTTGTTTTTGGATTAGTTTTTTTAAAATCACTTTTAATCTTAAGATCTATTTTAATGTCAAACTATTTGGAAATTCTAAATTGAAGTAATTAATTATCTAAGACAGGACATATACCCACATCTTTCACCTGAGTGTATTAATTAATTTTTAGACATTACTTTATTTAAGATTTAATTGAATAAAAGTAACAATAAATTGAAAGTAAAATATTTTGAGAGAAAATTAGCTTACTAATTTTATAGTAACAATGAAACAAATATTACCTTGATTAAAACTGAATAAATTAAATAATTCTGATTATAATATTAATTTAAGTGTCAAAATCTATCTTTTTAATTTTTAATTCATTAATTAATGTAAAACTAAATGTCATTTATTTATTAATTTCAAAATTTAATTAAATATTTGAGAAAATCTTAGCATTAATGCAACCATTTTTCAGCCCCTGATTGTAATGTTTTATTTGTTTATAAAACATATCAAAATATATTTTCTCTTTACCACAGATTAAACACAAAACATATAATTCAAAGGTTTTTTTACAATTTATTGTGCATTCAATCAAACATAACATTGAAATTCATTTAACATTTAGAGCTTTGTTTTGATTAATGATTTATTCTTTACCTTAATTTCAATCCATTTTTCATTTTCATCTCATTTTCACAAATATTTCTTATGATTTCATAATTTATTTTTCACGACTCAATGAACTTGTGTTTCATTTTTCCCAATAATTGTCAAACATTTTCATCGTTTATCTTATTATAAAGATTTGAATAGAGATTGCATTTAAAATTACACTCATTTTTGATTGTTTTGTTGTAGTTTTCAATTTGAAAAACAGATTAAGTGTTTGAATGAGTTTTTTTTTGCTAAAATATCTTTTGTGCAAAAAAATGCATAAAAGGATTATATTTAAGGGGATTTCTCCCTCACTAATGCTCTAACACTTGCAAAAAGGGGTATATTTTAATTAATAGACTATTTTCATTTACTTTTCATATAATTTGAAACAAAAATTTCATAAATATTTATATTCAGTGCTATTTTAATCCCAAACCAAATACTAATTAAGATAAAGTAATCTTAGATTTGAGTCTAAAAACTATTGTATTATTTCGTCAAACAATCAAATCCTTTGTTTCTCAAAAAACCTCTGCATTTGATAAGTGGTTTCACTTTCAATCTATTCAGCAATTTATGCGTTTTTCAGACACAGGTCTGGTGTCTGTGCACTGATTGTCAAATGCATTGAAATAATGGTTTGGCCAGAAGTTTGAACAACAAATTCCCACACATTCACTGCTATTCAGACTATTATTTTCTACTCAACCCCTGATATGTACATCGGATAAGATTCTCAACCCTGAGATGAGATTCTGCACTGAATTTCTAATATATCTTTGGAGAGAATCAAGACTTTTATGAATAAGACTTTTGTGCAAAATGTTTGAGGTTTTTGGGGAAAAAGACTTGAATTCCTGTTAATCTAATAAATGTTATGTTCAGTGCATTCAATGATAGCATTCATAGCAATAATATTATATTAATTGAATCACTGCTTAATATAGGTATAGATTTGTAATCAAACAGAAATACCGGTCCATAAAAATCAATTGCACTATAAGTTTGTGGAGGTTTTGGTGATTTATATGAATTGAAAACTATAACAGACTTTTATTTCAAATCCTATTTTGACATAACATTCAAATAGCAATTGATTTTAATTTTTAAATTCAAACAATTGTTTGCAAAACTATTGAACAAAACATTAAGTGATTAATGTTTAGAGTATTTTAATCAATGGTTTGTTTCAATTGTGTTGCAAATAATTGTACCCAAAAGTGATTTTTGAAATTTTTATCGTTTCAAACACTATTTGAGACAACAATTGGTTTCAGAAAATTGTTTTATTTTTCAATTTCAATGTTTACAGAAATGATTGAAATTTTTTATCGATTTTTGGCGAATGTAATCAAAAATGTTATGAAAATCTCAATTGAAGTAAAATTTTGTTTTAAAAACATTTTTTCACTTTTCTTCGCCTATTGTTAACAATGATTAAGAAAAAACCATTTTTACAATTCATTTAATATTAAAGAGATTTAAAAGTTTTATAAATTATATAATAATTTACTTTTACTTCAGATCTTAAAAAATCAAATTAAAATATTTTTGGCTTTTAATTAATACAAAACTCAAATATTTTATACAAAAATAATTAATTTTAAACAAAAATCTAATCTTTATTTTAGGAGTCAAACAATTTCATGCAAAAACAGTAATTAATTAATGAAAATGAGTATAAAATGTATTAAAATTTCATTTTTGCTAATAAAGGATTAAAATTTCATTTTTTACATTCAATTTATTAACAAAACAGTCATTTGATTACAACATTAGATAATCACTTAATCTCTAAATATGATGACAAACGAGTGAAAAGTTTTCATTTAATTACTGATGACTTGCAATGAAAATAATTTATTTAAAGACAAAACAAAAATATTTTCATATAATTTGATCACAAATTGAATTCTTGTATTTGATTACAGAGTAAAGCAAACATAGCTTTGAAACTTTAAAAATAGTCTATTGTTTGTAAAATCAATTAAACGTTTTCATTAAAACGGCATTTGAAATGTCAAACGCAAAGCGGAGTTGAGTTTTTAGAGACAAAACACTCAAACAATTGATTGAATATATTATTTTGAATACTATTTACAAATAATTTGCTGAAAAGAGAGACTATTTTTTACATGACTTTCATTACAAAACAAAAATTTGTGTTTCAAACAAATGAATCGATTTCTCAAAGGAATAATAATTTTCATGTATTTAACTCTTGAGAAGAATATTCTTATTCTCTATTCATATCATTATTATTCAAATTAGTCGACAATTTTTGTCTCGTTTTTGGGCTTCAAATGCATTGTATTCTCAAATGATTTTTCTATTGTATTCATAATAACTTTGAAAATCCTTTTTATATAACGAATAGATATATAAATGAAATCAAATTAAAAAAATTGCTTTTTATTTATGTGTTGAATATATTAACACAAATTATATCATAATATTTTGGTTGTAGTGTTGAGAAACGAAATTAGTATTATTTAAATTGCTTTTTATTTCCCCTGTTTTTGATGACTTTCTCAAAAATAAAGTTATCTGTCTCTCCCTCTAACTGTCACTTCTCATACAAATGTGTTATCCATCGCATCATTTGAATAAATCAATAGATGGCTTGACATCAAGTTTATGTCATAAAATGATAACATTTTTATCAGAGATTTATTTCACTTAGATCTCAATATCCGTGAAAATGAAATCAATGTAATGTTTGCATTCATATTCAGTTGAATAGCACTTGAATTGATGGCAAAATACTTGGAATTTCTGTTTTCAGTCCAATATTATTGTCCTTTGATTTGAAACGTTTTAATTGACTGATGATTATTATGTGTCCAACAAATTGTCAAATAAAGTGATTTATTTGTTGAATATATTGTTTGCGTGTCTTTAGTGAACATTAGTTCAAACATTTGTTACTTAAACTCATTCAATCGGTCACTGAATGTATACCCCCTTTCCTCAACTGCACTGATTGTTCACTGCATGCAATCAATTCATTTCACTATTGCTAACAAATCTTTTACTTGTTTTGAAAATATTAATAAATTAAACAATTAATGAAGTATTTCCGACACTAAGCTATACTTCACTCTAACCCCTGTTTCACATCCCTTTCCATACGAAACATTAGGTATTTATCTAAATATCTAGAAATTAATTGAAATTTGTATTAAAATTGAAACTTCACTCAAAATATATGAGACTTTATCGCACTTTAGAGTGAAATTAAATTTCAAATAAAATTTTATAATAAAACACAAATGAAAGACAAAAAACATTTTCAAACTATAAATAAACTAAATTTTTGGAGAAAAACTACAATTAATTAAATTTTATTTAAATTTTAAACCACTTTAAGTAATTGTGTTATAATTTATGAGATGTATTTGAAAACAAATTGTGTGTCCATTAAATGCTAACACAATATTGCACTCAATTTATAATCACTTTTTTATAATTATTTTTTTTTTGTAATTTGAATGAAAGCCAAAAACTTTTTCATCAGCTATTCATCAGTTAATTAATCATAAAATAAGAGGAAATTTGTTGAAAACAATTCATTATATTTTTTGAGTGAAAGTAAACTCAATATTTCATAACAACTAAACTGAAACCTAATTTTAGGCTTAAATTACAATTCATTTTACAAAACAATATTTGTTTTTAATTTAATCAATATTTTCAGTGAATAGCAGTTATTATCAGTTGATTATAATATCCGACCATTTCTTGGCCTAAATGTCAAAAGCAATTCATAATTTTGGCTTCACTTCAAGAAATTACAATTCAATATTGCAATCCATATCTGATATGAAAGTGAGGGGCAGTAATGTAATACCTGTGCAAATAAATCTATAACTAATCAAATATTGATTGAGTTAAACGATTTCATGAATAATAGATATCTTAATATCAGAGAAGTATTTCTTATATTTATATAAAACTCTGATATTATTTGTAGTATTTTTTAGTATCAATACCTTTAACTCCTTTGGTTGTAAGTAATGATGATTTATAACTATTGGCTCCGACTCTCAACTAAACAACGATATGTTATAAACGGCTAAATTCTAAACCAATAGTATAGCAAAAGGCGATATAAGACTGATGGGTGTTGTGACTGATCTGCCGGTGCTTTCATTCAACTCACGTTAAAATTCAAAGCGCTTTTATCGAGCATTGAATAAATCGTTGACTCTTTTCATCCGACTCTTCATAGGATTCTTATGTTTTAATAGACATAAACTTCTTAATCATTAACTCAATTGCAAAACAGTCACTAAATTTAGACCAAAATTCAATAATCATTACATTTGACACCAAATATAAACATTGAATACTGATATCAATGAAAAGTGATTTAATTTGAATTAAAATGAGTGAAAGAAATCGTATTTTGTTAAACATTTTTCACAATTTGTTTACTATTTTGTGTGAATTGAGGTCTATTTGCATTGAAATTGAATTTTGTAGACATTTTTACTTTCTTTTGTAAAGTTTGCGATAAATATTTGATTTTATAAAATGTTTGTATTTTTTTCAATTTGTTTGAATCATTGGGACTAAGAATGCATTCAAAGATTGCAATAAAAGGGTGAGAATTGTATAAAATATTAATCTTAATGTCAGAAAAGTTAAGAATATAGGTTAACCAGTAAACTATCCCTGAATTGAAATTCAATGGTCCCTGGTTGTCAATTATCATTGACCAGGTGGTCGGTTAGGTATATGAATATTTGACTTTTACGGCACACTATTAGACGAGTATTTTGTTTCAGTTTTTCATCAATCAATTGTATATTTAATTGACAACTGTTTTGATAAATAAAATAATTTTATACAATGTAAATTTACAATTGGTTGTCTACCTGTCCACTCAACACTAAATGATAAAAACTGTAATAAATTGATTGTAGTTTATACACCATTTGATCAGATTATTTGATAGTATTTTAAGCTTGGTAAGTTATTTATGCCATTATTATTGATTTCAAATAAAAGTAATTTATATTTCGTTTTTGCAATCATTTTATATTCAATTCATTTATTTCTACTCAAATGACATTCAATTTGCAATTCAATGAACTCTTTCTCCAATGAATTCAATATTC
The DNA here is from genome assembly GCA_034687845.1 of Pantelozetes paolii. Lineage (NCBI taxonomy): Eukaryota > Metazoa > Arthropoda > Arachnida > Sarcoptiformes > Oribellidae > Pantelozetes > Pantelozetes paolii. The sequence continues at coordinate 8,016 of JAQGAT010000810.1, forward strand.
AATTAATTTTAAAAATAGTTTTATTTGAAAATTACTGCTTTAAAAAAGCATTAGATTTTTTGCTGAACAGTTAGATTAGGAATGGTATAAAAAATATAATCAAAACCAATGCCTTCATTGTATTGTTATATAAAGAAATACCCCTTAATCTGATTGTTGAGTACAAACAACAAAAGCAGTGACTTTAGTGAAGATATTTCTTCTTTACTCTCAAAACGAAACCCTTTTTTAGGAGATTTAAGTCTTTTTTCATTCAAACACTTATTTTTCTGCTTTTTATTTATTATTTCAATTGAATTTTGTGAACACATTAACAACATTAACAACGTTTACATTAAATGTATTTTTTGCTGATTTACTATTGATTGAAGTTTTTATCTCTTCTTCTCCTTTCTCTGCATTACTTTTAACAACAATTAGGAAATCATTACTCAATTTTGGCATTGATTTTAAACAAAACAATAAAAACCTGATAAAAGAGTTGATTACCAATAATAGAGTGAAATCGGTATCAGATTATCTCAAATCTAATTTCTGTTTGTCTTAAAAATTAAATCAAAACTTTGTTTTTTACAAATAAATTGTTTGCATTTTCATCCCAAACAGTGCTGTGTTTTGTAAATTGAATTTCTTATCAAACATTGAATTTAATATATTTTATAATATTTTGGTTCAGATTTAATCAAATGATGATTTTGTGTATTGATTTGAACACAAAAAGGAGACGAAAATACATGAAAATCTCTGCCATTACTTCAAAACTAGAAATGAATTCATAAATTCATGAAATTTGAGTCAATTTATGAAATAATAGTAAAGAAAATCATTATTTCTTATATTATATGAGTTTATTTGGACTCAAATTGTGGTAATTTGTACTAAACCTCAATATCAGTGACAAAACACAACGAAAACAAATAAATAAATGAAATCCTTATTAAAAAATAATTTACTGAAGACTGACTTAATTGGCGAAAAGAGTCACTCATTTATCATAACTGAAAACAATTTCACAATAATTTTTTTGTTCATTAATTTTGAAAACAGTTTTTCATTCACTCTTAATATTCTCTCATTTATTAGTTAATAGTTTTTGAGAGACAGTAGAGGAGAGGGAGAAAACAATTTATTCTTTGCCCGAAAGGCCGGAAATAAATTTCATATTAAAAAGACTGTGAGAAGAGTCGAGAATATTAACTAAATTATTGTTATGTAATGTCATCCTGGATATCAGACAAAACACAACAACAATAAACCTTTGGCTGTAATCATATAACACTCACATTTGGGGCCACAGTAGCTATTTTATGGGCCGTAACTGTTGTTTAAGATATTTAAACCGTTAGTGAAAAAAATGTTATATAATTTTATTTCATTAAATAATAGCAATAAAAGACAACTATTTCCTAACAAAACAATAATTTTCAACACAACAAAAGAAAAGATGAATTTTCACTCATATTATCGTATTTTATAGTAATGTAAAAGAGTTAGACGTTTGGAGACACTGAACGCTAAATCACTGATACTGTTGTGGAGGGGAAGGGTAAAAATATCTTTATGTGTTAATAGAGTGACAGATAATCTTGTTTTTTGAATGTTGCAAACGCTGGACATTTATGTTACAGCTGTGCCCCTCATATCATCACTTATTAATATTCTGAGACATTGTCTGATTCTTAGCCGCAAAATGTTTATAAGACTTGTACTGAACCTCTTGTGAATACTTTTCCGTAGATCTGGTGACAGAAATATAGTTATTCAAACTATCAATGCACTGATGCTCAGGGCAATAGTCAATGGGTTGAGATGACAACCAGTGCCCCAAAGTATTACACAACAGTTTTTATTACTTTTCTGACATTAATTCATATTTACTTAAAGTATTCTTGACTTCAATAACATTTGGGTTAAAAGCAAATCTCCATTACATAGGGTTTCGCACAACAGATCAAAACACTTTCATCCATTCACTCAACGCATATACCGTTGACTTTCAATACAAAGTGATCACAAGTTTTTTACGGATGCCTTTCCCCAAACATTAGCAATATTTGTCTACTATTATACTAACTATGAATATATTGTATGACTTTCCTATAGGAGTGCCCGGCATTAAACTAAAAACAGTTACTGTGCCTAAGGATCGATCAGGTATTGTGTGTATTATATAAGCATTACATCATATTTGTTGTCATTTTCTCTATTAATTCAATGTTTTAACTCATAATATGCTATGAATTCATAAAATACTGAATCGTATATTCAAGTTAATCTCAGTAATGAATGAGCCGTTGGCGCTGTTAAGTGGCTTAATAGCAAATGTGATATCATATCAGGATTATATAAATGATATATTTAGACCCTGATTGTGGCTCAACTGATAAATGCAGATATTTTTCATTTTTGATATTTCACTCTTTTATTTATGCAAAGAAAACCTTTTATTTTATTTTTATCAAAGGTTTTGCACAAACTATTCAATCATTTCTTTATTGACTCAGATTTATGTCAGTTTTGTTATACTTTTGTTGGATTTTATCCAATATTTAAAGTATATTCTGAAATAAATGTTAGCAAAAAAAATCAATGTTTGAAAGTATAAGTCATTTGAACACATGCTTTGAATTTATTGTTTTGAATACATTTGAATACATAACAAACAATTTGTCAGTTTTAGGGCTAAAACATTGGCACAAGTAATGTGTATCCGATGAGAAAAAACACATTTCTATTGACTTCCAGTTTATTTCTTCACTGAATTGAATGAATGCAAGAATTTTATAGTTTGTGTGAAAATCGATGAATCGATTCAATAGTATGTGTTGTTATGTGAGTAGAGATTGAAGACTAGGAATAGAGTAAAAGTCAAAGAATTTGAATTTCAGATCACTTTTAATGTTAATTCAAATCCAGAGCTAATGTTCTGTAAAAAAGTCCAAAATTTTAATGTCTTTTAAGATATTTCTCACAAATTCTTCTAAACGTAATACAAATCTCAAACAAAATGGTTATTATTATTATTATTTTGTTTTACTTTAATGACTATTTTCTCTGTCTATGAAAGCAATCAGTGATTTCTTCAATCATTATTTTTACCACTCATTTGAGATAAACAGTATCCGAGTGTTGAATATCACTCAAGAATTGTATAAATATATGTTCACATCATTACATTGAGTTGTGTTTTCTTATACAGTAATATCTGTTGTCATGTTTTATACTCTAATATACTCTACATATGGAGAGAAAACATATTTCGATATGAATCCCAAAACCAATCCTTTATATAACAGACTGTTGTAAAAACTGATCAAATATGTTGACAACTGAGTGAAAGACATGATATGAATCATAGGATATGTCTGTTTGACTTGAATAGCGATACTTTGGGTTATATTTTCGATGAGATGTCACTCTATGGTTCACAAAACAACTGTCCGCTTGTATTAAAATATAATATAATATTAAAACAAATAATTTCAAGAATATTGAACAGAATTATAGCAGAAATCGATTTAAAAATTCTTTAATCAATAAAAATGAGATTAAATTTCAATTTTGTTAAAATATTTCAAAAAAAATCTCTTCATATTTGAAACACAGAGTTTTCAATTTCCAAAATAAACTCATCTTGGTCTATTTTTAACTTTGAATAAAATTCTTGAGAAACTAATCCCAAAAATCAATTATATTTTTTGATTCAATTCAATAAAAGTCATGAAAATATTTGTAAAAATTACTGAAGAATTGGTGAAAAAGTTTTTATTTGTGTAAAATTTAAACTGAATTTCAAACTTTGAAAATATCAACGAATGAATTGAAAAGCATTGAAAGTATTTGCAGAAACGCCAGGAAAACATTGAATTACAGGCACTGTTAGTTCACTCTCTCCCAGAACTCTCAGCTGATTACTAATAGCACAGGCCATACATGAATAGGATATCCACTTTTGGGAATATATTTTTGTTGAGAGCCTTAGCACTGCATAAATGATTGGTTTGAAAATTGAGTAAATTTTTCGATTACTTGTCATAAAAATACTAAAATTATAATAATTTAAATAACATATCAAATGTGTATTCAAATCACACAAACGTATCAAATATTTATACAAAATATTTCTAACATTTAATAAACATTACTAAAAAACCTTCAGTTTTTTCTGTGAATAGTTTTCACAAAACTTTTTTTCTCAAACTCTTGTGAATAAAATTTCCAAATATTTATACCTATTTTGCATTAAAACCTGATTTTATTTATTCATGAAGTGTTGTTTCAAACTCTTTATCAATTTATTTTATAAAAATTATTTAAAACTATTGCATAAAAAACATTTGACTTTGCATTCATTGCAAAGAATAGTCTATTTTGTGCTAAAAATAATAAAAATATCAAAAAAACTATTATTTATTTCAATTTAATTCAAAGTAATAATAGGTTTGATATGAATCTCATTAAACTATTTCACAAATTAATGAAAATTACTGTAATTTAGTTAAATATCAAAACCATTACTTCAATGCTGGGAAGCGTTGACACAATTATTTGATTTGTCAGACATTCAATTCAATGACATATCGATCGACAGCACTCTTATCGCGATTTAATGTCTGGACATTAGATACTAATGAGAGATATGTATAATAAAAGACAACTAATTATTATAATTGCATAAAAATTACTCAAATATTATGACTAATCAATGAATTCTTCACTAAAACTGCAATCAATTTAAACATAGTTTCAAAATAATCTCATTTTAATGTGATTTTGAAAAACATTTATTGATTTTTATAAACAAATAATTAAAATAAGATTAAAATGTTTTTTAAGAGAATATATCCAACGAATAGTCGATATGTTATTCCAATCGATCCCTGAATAAGTCATTTGTAAGGCTACCAGTGCTCTAATTAGTGCCTCCAATGGCTTGTGTTTCGCTTCATTTGGCAAATCTGTTCCAACGATAGCATCGTTTACATCAAAATAGTTATCATTTGCCAATTAGTCTATTAGCTACCGGTGCTCTACACCCAGAATTAGACATCACATGAATTAATGCTTATTTAACGTAAAGAATAATCATCTGATTTGCTTAAAAGGCGTCAATTGTAAGAACAGACCGTTAATTACATACCTTTCCCATACAATGGTGTGAATAGGCTTTGAACCAGACTTTTGTCAAAACCTTTTTATTGGAGGTTTTGGTCTTAAGTTATATTTTTGAGTGAACTTAGGGTTGTATTTGCATAATATGCTATAAAAAGGAGCATAAAATGTGTCTGAGCTATAAAAATAGTCTTCAATTGTTTGCGACACCAGAATATCAGTGCTTAACTAACCAGGGGTTGCACAGGGAGTGAAATAGATTCTCGTTTAATGCGAAAGACATGTTTAATGTCTTAATGTAAATGTAATCATAAGGGTATTCCTTCATCCCTGACCTGAATAATCGTCGACAGCCCCTGGTCTACAGATAGCTGGTAGAGACGCTCAGAGCACTGGTAGTGAAGGCACACATTGTTTATTGCTGTCATTCATTTTCATTGCGACCGAAATAGCGTTAATCTAAAACTTTTTTCTTCTTCACTGTCTTCTCATTCTTGATTATCGTCACAATCCTTGTACAGCACTGGTAGGTATGGATGTGTAGCACAAGTATATGTATTGGATGTGCTTTTATTCTAATATGAAAGTCAAACACTAATACCGGCGACTAATCTCAACATAAAATATATATATTTATTATGTTTTGTTTGAACACCAAAATCCCTTAATACGAGTCAATTGAGTTAATCCCGAATATATCTGTTTTCCTTAATAAGTATTAATTCGTTATTTTAAGGGGTATTTAGTTTTGCAAACAATTAATTCATTGCTGGAAAGTAAGACAACAAAAATACTTAACGTCTTTGAAGTCCAAAAGTTTTGCAAAAACTTTTTTTTCTGCTTTTTTATATTGTCTTTTAAATAGTGAGTGAAACCCAAACCCATTGCTGACTATACTTAACGATTGATAATAAAAGTTAATTCAGTTTTTAAGATCTCATTAAATGTTAATCAAATCTCATTCAGTAGTCATTAGTTCTCATTTCAAGTCTTGTTTTTCCCTTATTTTGCTTAACGTCTGAGGACTTCAAGACTTCAATAGCTTTTTCTGTTCACGAAATCACTATTTTATGTAAAAATCGATATTAAGTTGAAATTTGTTTCCAATCTCTGAAAGTCTTTAACAAAAAACTGCAAAAAAGTAACAAATTATTCAAAAATTTATTTTTTAATTGAAAACAAATTTAAATAATTTTCTTTCAATTACTGATCCTTTGAATCAATAAATTGACAATAATTTAAATTTCAGATTCACCGGCTTATAGTGCAGTTCTCGGCGGTGAAATAGCCCTTCCCTGCAACGTAACGCCGCCAACATACGACGACGGCGTGTCACTGGTGCTCTGGTACAGGGACGACACTGGTAACCCAATCTATACAGTGGACGCACGTATAGTGCATTTGGATAAAGCGAAACACTTCTCCGCAACCGATATATTGGGTTCTCGTGCAGTGTTTAACATAACTTATCCCATGTCTTACTTGAGGATCAAACCGATCAAATCAAATGACTCCGGAGAGTACCGGTGCCGCGTCGACTACAGGCGCGCCCGAACTATCAATAGGATACTCAAACTCAACGTTATAGGTATTAAAGGCTCACAAAAGTCTTGTTATTCTTCATTTGTGATTAAAACAATGATCACGTCTTGTCTAACATTTCTTGAGCGCAAACATTATTAGTATTAAAGCCTGTGATATGTGGAACTTAAACAGTGAGAGCACTGGTATTTAAGATCAATAAACTATTGTTTGTCTTTTATTAAACTTAATACTAGTTTTGGTCTACATTTCGATCCTTTACTTACTTTTATTGATAGATAAGTCATCGAAAAAAATGAAATAAAGAAATACTTTATTTGATTCCCATTCCTGTGCTCACAGTCTTGTGCTCTTCAAGACTTGTGTTGATTAACACTCAAAACCAATAAAGGGTTTACTGTTTTCCTCTAAAATATAACAAATAATACTTTAAAAATTGGGATAACTTATGGAATTAGGAGAACAGGGGGTATATATAAGAATTACATAAACCCTATTGCATGATGAGGTTGTTGCTACCGTTCCCTTTTGTCATTGCTCAGACACAGACAGAAAGGACATTAAGGGTCTGTACAGATGTTGTTATATCCATGATATCACTGCCATTATCTCTGATTATATGACTAATAAAACCTATTATATAGTGAGTGATGTATACAATGTTAGTTCAAGTCATCAACTCTTTGAAAGAAAAAAAAACTAATTTTTGCAATCAATTCCTGAATTCAATACTAAAATGTCATTTATATCCTGAAAATTGAGTGAATTTTTTCAGTTTTATTGAGTAATTTTGAGCACAAATATACAACTCATTAGCAGATATGTGAGCACTGGTTGGGAGGGAAAGGCAGAGAAGTATTTTATAAGTGAAAGGAAAGTGTCTAAAAAGCGGAATGAATTCCTATATTGAAGTCACAGCTAATTATTTGTTCACAGTTTTATACCCGGACTCTAATGAGTAGTTCAACGATTGAATGACTCGTTTTGTGCTTATAATCCACTAATGGCTGCAAAATAAAGACTTAAATTAATTATTTTTAAATGAATCGACAAATTGACCGAAAAGTGATTGCCCTTTATATACACACTTGACTATTGTGTTCACATCCTTGAGCGCAAAGACCATAATATTTTTTGATATGATTTATAATATATATAAAACTAACTTATGTTTCATTTACTCTAATGGCAGTCGAATAACTCAAATAATATGTGCTTCACATAATCGAAAAGAATATTTTCCTCTCTCACTGGCCAACACAGGCCAGTGGTCTCTGATATGCCCAGTGCTCTGTTGGCTCTCTGTTGGCACTCGTATTTGATTTGCAGTTAAAGTCTATTCTCTTGAGAGTACATACTCTGAGAGAAGTTTTCCTTCTTCTCAAGAGTTTGCTTCAGATTAAGCAATAGTTATATATATTATAGTATTTGTGAACAAAATTCACTTTTTTATATACATTTTGTCTGCTTTTGGATAATAGAGACCAACAAATAGTGTATTTGATTGAAACGTGACTTCCAATAAATGTCTGTGTATTTCATGTCACGAATTGCATTGCCTTTCCATTGCCTTTCCAGTGCCTGCATCTAAAGTTGTCATCTTTGATGGCGCTGGCAATCGAATCAGTGACATCGCCGGCCCCTTCAATGAAGACTCTTCCGTCAATTTGACCTGTGATTCAGAAGGAGGTAATCAATGGTTACAAACGATAATCACTTTTTTGTTTGCCTTTTATCTAAACTTTTTTTTTGTTTTTATCACAAAATAACATATTTTTTTCAATTTCAAGATTAATGACAAACTCTTTCAGTAAATGATTTGCGAAACACATTTGTTCTGCAATTTTGCAACAATTGATTGATTTGTTGTGTGATTCGCACCGACAGGTAATCCGCCGCCAGTAGTCAAGTGGTGGAGAGGATCGACACTAATCGATGAAAGCTATTTTACAACACCTAAAGGGGTGATAAGAAATGTGATACAACTGCCAAAACTATCCAGGGATGACTTGATGATGGTATTGACCTGTCAGGCGTCCAACACTAACCTAACAGTGCCTGCGACCCAAACCATTGCCATTGATCTCAACCGTAAATATCTTTTGGCAATCTATTGTCACAATCAATGAAATCCAGAGCTAATCATGATTTATTTGTGGCAACAGTTAAGCCAAAAGAGGTCAGAATCATAACACCGGTGTACAACATGTCTGCCGGTGAACGCCTGGAACTGGTCTGCCAGTCGAGCGGTTCCCGACCGCCGGCAAAGATCCAGTGGTGGAAAGGGAGCGCTCAGATGGAGCACATCGGCGAAAGCACATCAGACGACGGCTCAGTTACCACTAATTTTCTAACATTCGTGCCTTCAATAGAAGACAATGGAAAGGCATTGTCCTGTTCTGCAACTAATCCACAGTTTCCTGACTTTAGACTACAGGACGGCTGGACTATCACTGTGTTATGTATGCTATCCATCACTTCTGATCCACTATTTATCACAACCGCTGTCCCAATCAATAACTGATGAGTTAATCAAATTTGGGTTTTGAGGCAAAACATGTTCACAACAGTAGTGACCGCTCACTCTCTCAGAGATATTATCGTTGTTTTGCAAATAAATCATTGAATTTATTACACAATTAATCCTTTTTTATATTACTTTTAACTGAAGTATCAAAAAAAGTATAAATCAATTAATTCTCTAACGATTTGAAGCATAGACAGGGATTACAGGGATATTTAAGGGGTATATCTGATGTGATGGCTTTATTTAAAAATACTACCCAACCATAAGACAGCTATAAAATAAATTATCAGTTTTACAGTGCATCTGAAAAAGGGGTGAAATTGAATGAAAGTAATCCCAAAAAATCTAAAATAAAATAGTTTCCGGTGTTTTTGACTCAAAGGGGGATTTTTCTAATATTATTCTTGTCATTACAGACGCACCCCTTCTTTCGCTAATATTGGGCGCCAGTATTCAACACCAGGAAATCCTTGAAGGGAGTGATGTATACTTTGAGTGCAATATTCAAGTGAGTAGTGGTTCACATGTTTTCGGTTCCTATCATTGATTCCTGTCTTCAGAAGAGTAAAGAATAAATCAATAAATTGTTTAATGACTGCAAACCAGGAGTTGTTTTGTTTTATATGTGAAAACCATTTTAACTAATCATCTCTTAATGCAATCAAATGTTTGAATAATTGATTGAAAATTTTGATCTTTAGGCCAATCCTCTCATCACTCAAATCGGATGGTTATTCAATGACGAACCGCTAAACCCGGAGTCAAAGCTTGGAATTCAAGTCAGAAATAACTCACTTCTGATCAAAAATGTAGGCAAAGAGCACCGGGGAAAGTTCCAGTGCTTTGCCACCAATAGCCAGGGAAAAGGAGAGAGTGAAGTCGTTAATCTCAAAATTCATTGTAAGCCATATAACGACATACCAGTGTTTAAGCACTGAATATGACATTTATGATATATTCAAAAGTTATTGAAATTATATGAAAAACAATATGTCTTTTGACAATAAAAAGATTAAAATTAAGGGGTATTTTGAATAATAATGAAATAAAAGTCAGATTAAAAAGTTGTAAAAACTTTTTACATTAAGACAAGTGTTTTAATGACAGAAAATAGACTTAAGTTTTAATGTTTTGTCGGTTTTGTTACCCTTTTTATACATTGAATGCACTTTTAATAGCATTTGATTTCAATTTATTCTTAATTATCGATCAATTATTTACTCATAATTTACTTTGAATGTCATCAACAGATTCCCCGCACTGTAAGCCTAACCAAAGAGTGCATTACGGAGTGGCCAAACACGAAGAGGCAAAGATTGAGTGCGAAATAGACGCCGATCCCATTGATGTCACTTTTCACTGGGCTTTCAATAACATATCAAATGAAAGTGAAAATTCTGTTAAGTTTGTTAGCGATGTTAGAAAAAGTGTGGCCACATATACACCACGCGATGACCAAGATTATGGTCGCCTGTACTGTTGGGCGCAGAATAGCGCCGGTAGACAGCGAGAGCCCTGTGTTTTCTTTGTTATACAAGCGGGTATTGTATTGAAACTGTCGTTCAATTAACAGATTTAATAAAATCATTGCTTTGTGTGTTTGAAGGACCTCCCGATCCGCCCGACAACTGTTCCCTAACAAACATAACCGCCCACACACTTACAGTAGAGTGTTTACCAGGGTACTCTGGCGGTTTAGACCAAAGGTTTTATTTAGAAGTTTTTAGTGCAAATCCGAACCGACTTTTAGTTAACTTGAGTTCAACTGAATATCCATTTTTCATTTCACATGGATTACCGGCCGGATATACATTCCGTTTGGTTTTATATTCAACCAATACTAAGGGCAAGAGTAAAAGTATTACAATTACCGGAACCACACTTTTGGCCTCACATTTGAAGACAGGTTTGAATTCATTTGAATCCTTTGAACAAAAATTATTCTGAATTTGTTTTTTCATTGAAACAAATCTTTAAACAAATAATACTAAACTGAAAATCATTTTTCAATTGAGTGCTGAAAATCAATTAATTTCTTAGTTTTGGTCAAAAATACTAAATCTCTTATGAATTACTGAAAAAATACTTTTATTCAAAACAAATGTGAAAAACCTTAAGAGAAAAACTTAACAAAAACTTCATTAAGTGCTGAAAAGCATTGCCAAAAGTATAACAAAACTATTAGATCTTATAAGCGTTTAATGTAATCCATAAATAATACCAACGAATCCAAGCATTATATCGAGTCTTATATTAAAATCCATTGATTTTCGGCACTGGTATCAAGTGTTGAGTCACACAAATCGCTACACAATATAACACTTCCCACTGATTAACACCGATTGTCTCTTACAATAAATAATTGATTTTTGTTTCTCCTTTTCTCTATTCTTCTTCATTTTGCAGACGATATTGAATCTATAGAAATCAGTCCATTGCTAACTGTCCTCATGATAGTTGTCGGCGCACTCATAGTGTTGGCTATAATTATAATTATGATTATGAAGATTAAGTCTGAAGAAGAGCTCAAAAGTAATTAAACGATTGTTTTCACAATATTTGTGTCATTTTTTCAGAAAAAAAGTTTTATATTTGTTATAAATATCTGAAATGTTTTCACAAATTGTTTGTTTTCATTGCATTACAGACCGAAACAGAGATATAAAGCCAATTGAAAATACAAATTCAATTCCGAGATCTATAATGAAGTATAAAAATGATTAATAGCTTTGTTATTGATTACAATAATAAACTGCTTTTTCTTCACTTTTATAAGAAAACCTTCAAATATGTGTAATTCACACATCAGTGACAAAAGAGACGGTTCCTGTCATTCAATCAAAATTAGAGATTCAATGCAAATGAGAGGTAAATATGTTTTATTAGTTTTCTCTGCCATTCATTCAAAACAATTGATTTCAGAGATGACTTCAGTTATAGAAGAGAACGAAGAGTTTGAAACTAACGGCTCGTATTCAGTCTGCAATCACACCTCAACACCACTAACCCTTGTCGTACCCCCTCCTCAGTGCTTCTATGACAGCACTGTCACCACCAAACGGTGTCACATCAAGAATGGATTACAAGACCTATCAGTAGATTCCGGCACTTCTTCCAGAGATGAGCCCAAAATTATGTACTCTTTTAAACACAATCACATAATCACTCAAAGAGTGAGTGCTTTTTATCACAAATTTTTTGCTTAACTTTTGATTTTTGAATTGATTTTATGGTTTGAATGACAGGAAGAGAATCATAAGCCGAAAGTGGAAATAGTGGTTCCGGTGCTGAAGAAGCGGAACCGAACCGATCCGACCATAACAACAGACATCAATGAAATCGATGTAAAACATCATAATTCATATGAAAACACAAATTCATTGAATGTTATCAACAAAATAATGAGTCCCTCGTCTCTGGGCTCTGAACATGACTCCGGACAGGAAGACGATGAGGACTGCGTGAACGCCAACACACCTCTGATGGCACTGAAGAGGTCGGATCAGGCGGTCAGTAGTTTTTGTCTGTATTTTAAGTGATATTAAACTAATTTTTATTACTTTTCAATACTTTTCAGTGGGTTTTGATTGAACAGATCGATACCTCAGAGCCGTCGACACCTGTATAGCCATCACTACTAACACATTATCGATCGCACCCATAGATAAAGCACTGGTATCTCATTTTGCTCAACGAGTAGTCCAACACTTATTCCGAATTATATAATAGTTTTCAATCCTTTTAATACAAAACTAGTTTTGAAGTGATTTTCAATTATTTGATTAATAATTGAAATTAAATGACAATAAAATGAAACCATTTTTAGGTCTGAGTTATGTTTAAGTGCTCTTAAGTCTAGACTTTTGGCTCAACTTATCTTAAAATCATTTAAAAATTGTTGAAATTATTTAACATTTTATTAATTTCTGATTAGATTTACAATTAATTAATGTTTATATCAATTAAGGGGTAATAATAAGCCCTAAAACCCAACTCAAGGGTTAAATCCAATACTTAATTGATTTCAATATATTAAACACAAAATAATTTTAATTTAAGCATAAAATGAGAGAAAAATCAAAAACAATTCATTTGAAGCAAAACTTTAGCTCAAAGTTTAGTTCATTATTAGAGGAAAGGTATGAAAATTAAACGTTAAATAAAAAAAAAGTTTGAAATAATTTCCACAAAACTCTCAATCGTTTCAAAAATTTGAGTCAATTTTCATATCATTTATAAAATATTTGATTTGTTTTCAATAAAATGTTTAAATAATTACTGAAAATGTTATTAAAGACTAAATTCTGTGATAATTATATAAAAATTGTTTTTATTTTGTTTTTTATATAAATTTTATTTGTAATACAATTTGTGCCTAAAATTCAATGAATATTATAATAAAAAATATATTTATTTGTAATAAACGTATAATTAATTCAAAATTAAAGTGAATTTTAATTAATAAATAAAATTGATTTAAAGCACAGGTTTTTGACGACAACTAAAATATTGTAATTTAATATTCAATACATATTTTTACATCGATTTCAATACGTAATTGAATTTTAATAAAATATTTTCATTAAAATCTAGTTGAAAGTAAAATGTTCAAGAATGTGATCAAGGTATATTTGGTAGATATTTAAAATAAACTAGAATTTGATATAATTGCTATCATTTTGAGTTGATTTTCACATATTTTAAAAAACATTTCATTTATTGATATTATTTTTAATAATTAATTAAAATTAAAACAATTTTATTATAAAACAAATTAATTAAAGATTTGTTGTCTCGCATTCACATTCAATGTCTTTGTATCTTGCTAAATTAATTTGATCTTAACTAAAAGGGGGTGAACTATCAATAAGATTAAGGGTGTAATTAGGTGTTACATCATATTTGTAATGAATTTAATTATTTGATGACATCTTATACTCATTCAGTGATTATAGCAAATGTGGTCTAATGTTGAAATCGAATCACTCTTTGGATAATTAATTAACAAATATATCCTTCACTTCGAAAGTGTTGTGAAAACCTATTAATAAACCCTTTTTGGAAACCATTTCTAAATTAAAGTTAAATTTTAAAAACTTCATCACAATTGCTGTCAATTAGTGTCCAATACTCGATATATTGTGAACTATAGGTAAGAATTTAATTTGAAATACTTTTAATCATAGCTAGATGCTTAATTAATACCCCACTCCCCCCCCAAAGTTTTGTAGCTCAATACAAACTGATTACTTTACGTATACAGTTAAACACTTTTCAAATATTCTCAAAATCCTTTCAAACCTTAAATATATCTTCAATTAATTTTGTATATTAATTAT
>JAQGAT010000811.1:0-22506 GCA_034687845.1 Pantelozetes paolii
GAGAGAGAGAGAGAGAGAGAAGAGATGGTAAGAAATATCTGTTTAAGGAATAGTGAAATAAATTCTCTTTTATTCCAATTCTCTTGAATTGAATTCAGGAATGAATTAAACAATAGATTCTTATGTTATTTCTTGTGCTTTTGGTGACCCCTTAACAACTCTAAGGACTTCAGTCAATACTATGTGTGCAAAAAGATAACAACCAAAACAAATGCAATAATTGTTGTGTTTTTTGTATTACCTGTACAATTCAATCCGGACTCGCAATGAATTGTTTGTATTAATGAATTGATTTAATGATAATTGACATCAAATTTGTTAGTCTTTTCAAATGCTTTCCATTCCCAGAGTTGGTCCAAAACTATACTATTATTTTGAGGATTTGTACTCAAAATTCATGAATTGATAACAATTTTTGTGGTTTTTATGAATCAATACTTATTTCAATGATATTGTATCAGAAAATTGTTTGTTATATGAGAACCAAATCTATTATTCATTTGAGATTCAATGAAATCCGATATGAATTGTGTTTCAGTTGCGAAGAAATTGTTGTAAAAACTCATAAAAATAGTGAAAATATTTTTTTAGTTATTTTCTATTTATATCAAAAATTTTGTGCAATTATTATCATAACTCAAAATATATTACAAAATGTATAACTCAAAGGATATCTCAAAATATTGTTGTTTATGAAAAATGATATCTTGTTTCTGAAGTAAAGGATATTTTTCACTAGTTTTTAAATAAAACAATTGAAACATAAATTTTGTAAAAATAATAACAATTTATTGAACAGAAAATTGATTTTGATTTTTAAATAATAGACTTTTTTGGACTAAAAGTATAGTATTTTTTCATTTATTTGCAATTAATTTGAAATAAACTTCAAAATTGTTTAAAATTTTGTATTTAAAGAGCAATGGATTCAATAAATTCTGTTGTTTATGACTCTCAGAATCAATTCTGAGTCAATAGATGTATACAACTGAGCACTGGTATGCCATTCCGTGCAAACTATTATCACAATCTCTGCTATTACTCTATAACTGATTACTTGTTTAATGACTTAGAATTTTAAGTAAAAACAAAATCTCTGTTAAAAATAACAGATTTTATATAAACTTTCAAACTTTTCAATCAATTTTCACACAATTCTGGCAATAATTTTCAATTGTTTTAGTTTAAAGACAAAGAAAATTCAAATCTAATTATATTTAACAATAAAAAGCATTTGTTTAATAAATAAAATAAAAATAATTTCATTTAACAATCGATTGAATAAATAAATTGAAGTTTAGTTTAGTTTTTGCGATAATTTGCAATATTTTTGCCAAAAAATCCAAAATATTTTTGTTAAACATCAATACGTTTTGAAATGTTTTGAATACTTTGTTATAAAACTTAAATACTTTTGATATTTGTTGTCGAAATGTATGTGAAATAAGATTAAAAGAAATGTCTTTTATTGCCGTTTTGTCAGTTGTGTTGGGGTTTTTAAAAATTAATAATATTTACTCAAACCCTGAATGAAGTGAAGAATGCAATGAATGCCAGAATTTCTATTACTTTTCTATATTTCTCTGTATATTGTGTTCAATAGCTGTGAATACGAGAGAATCAATGTTTTTCTAAGACTATAACTTAATTTCAACATAAATACTATGTTTTAGTTTATTGGCAAATATTGTGTGCAACATAGCACAGGTATATACGGTCTGTATAGTGGATATAAAATTTTATCTAATTTAATATAACATTCATTGGATTTACCGTTCAATTAATCACAGGCGAGATCTAAACATAAAACTAATATATGAAGTCATATAACATGAAAATGGTTTTGAAATCATTTATTCTTTGCAAACATTTATTGCATTCAAATGATACTAAAAATTCAATGATTAGTTCAAATAAGGGCTGAAAGTGTCACAGATTTTAAAGTGTTTTGTAAATTCAAATATAAAATGAGATTAAAATGATTTTATTATTAATTAATTGTTTTGAAAACAAAGTGAAAATTAAATAAAATACAAATTGAAGTGAAAGTTAAGAAATTGCAGTTTTAACAGTACAATCACCCGGGGATTGGGATTGGGATTGAACAGAAATTCACTATTTTTTCATCCGTTCCCCTGAGGCCAAGTAGTATCGCATCCCTAAAGTAAAACAATCAATTATTTTTATACTTTCGTGTATCTGATAATTGCATACAAATTATAAAATATTTTCACTTAATCCTAGCATAAAATATATTGAATTGAATGAAGAATATAAATTTAAAAGATTTCAATCTAATCTAATCAATGTCCTTTTTTGTTACAAATAATCTCCCTTTCCTTTTGTCAATGTTACCAAATAAGTAATTAAAGCTATTAAGCAATAGTATTGCACATAAACTCACATTTGTTTGATTGAACGAAACAATTGATTTAAATTGTATTGTTATTAACAATTTAGTGAAGGAATAAACAAGATAATTTTTGAAATTAAAAACCTCTGAAGAGATGGAGGTTTTTGGTGATTATTAGCATTATTTAGTAATTCAAAGAAATTGTTATATATTTTCACTTCAATTAGTAAATGAATTCATTTTGTATTCAAATGAACAAAAAGTCAATTACTCTTTAATTATACTTTCATTCAATGTTGTGTGGGAGAGGAGGAGGGGAGAGGTGGGGGAGGGGAGCGAGAATGAGAGAGCAAATATTATTCTAGCAGTGAATCCATAACTAAATGATTAATTAGTTATGAACTAAATATAATGTGATTCACTCCTAACCCCTTATAATCTAATATTCAATTAGTATTAGATATTTATAACTAAATTGATTTTTGTTGTCTATATATTGTATTACAGGTTATTTTATTTATGAAATATGAGTCTTTCGGTCCACTTATTCAATGGTAATATTTGTTTAAGAATATTCTGTTCTGTATTTAATATGAAAACGTCTTAAGTATTGAAATTTTATCCTTTCCTCAGATATAATGTCAAATAAAAAAGCATTTCGTTTGCAGACATTTTTCTCATCCATTCTCTCATCCATTCTCTCATCCATTACTTCTCACTTAAATGCTTATCAAAAAAAAACAAAACAAAACTTTCTTTATATAAATATTCTCTCATTTTCTTGCAATCGGTTTCGACTCTAATCGCTATCATTGGAAAAATATTTGTGCATGTTCAAACAAAAACCTAATGTTATGTTTATTTGAATTTTAAATTACTCTCTGTTAGTGGCACTAACTTTGTGCACAACATAGACTAATTGATTTGTTTTGGATATAAGCAAGCAGATTTTTGAAACGTATCTTTAATGAGATTTTGAATATTAGGTGTATTTTCTTAATCACACATTAAATACAGTATTTAATGAATTATTTTATAAGTATTGTTCAAAAATAGCATAATTTGCCAAAAAATCAATGATTTATTAATTAATCACTGCTTTATTGATACAAATAATTATCGATTAATTGAATGATTAATTGCTTTGAAATGACGACCATTTGTGTGTCCAGTGGTCTAACAGATAATTAAGTAATAAATTATTTGACGGATCAGTTCAACAAATACTTACTGTTTGGTTGAATCTCTCAAACAAATCAATAAATTTGATTGTTTGCCAAAAAACAAAACAATATAACCCACTCTTCAGTCAACCTTTTATTAACAAAATATTTCATTAATAGTAAAACAAATTATTTTCTTATGATTTACTGAATAAAAGAGACCTAAAAAAGAGACCAAAAATAGATTTGCTTTGAAATACAATAATATTATTAATACCTGTACTTTGAATCAAATAAAAATCAAATTACAGTATAATTATGAAAAAAAACTTTAAATTCAATGTTTTCATTAATGCTTTGAATTTATTTTCAATCAATAATTTTTGGGACAAAAGATAATCAGATAAACAGTTTGTTTGAAAAAAACGGATAAAATGAGAGAAAAGTATTCAAACAAATGTATGTTTAGTATCTGTTAATCAGTTTTCAATTCAAAAAATGAAATAAAATAAAAACAATTTAAAACTTTTTCAGATAAAGCATTGAATTCCAGTTCCTTTCATACCATTCCCAGTGACCGATATGTCTAACACTATCTATTGTATACTTTTTGGTGAACAAATCGATATCAGACAAAAAGTGCCAAAATTTGATCAATTGTTGTGTAATTTTGTTAATCTAAACAATCAATGACTGACAGAAAATGCACTTTTGTTTAGATTACAGACAAAGATGTTTATGAAGAAGATATGAAAATATAATGTTATGCACAACACTAGAGGTGAAGGGTTTGTTTGAATAAAATGCACGATTCTGTATAAATGAGTCTGGTAATTTGCTACACTTTTGATTAACTTAAACCTTAATCCTGTTACTGATTTTATTTCAATTTTGCTCCAGCTAGGATTAATCAAATGCTAGACATTGACAATATTGTGCTATTAATACAGTATTTTCAAACCCTGGGCATTTTGTGACCATTTATTATTAGCCACACCTGACTTATGATTAGCTAAATATAACTCAAATATTGTTTTTCATAACATTTTCATTAAATAATGATTTATTTGTAAAACTAATAAAAGTTATAATAAATCGATAATAAAGTCAATAGTAATCCCAATCTTATAGTCATTATTCATAATCTATTTTGTCTTCAAAACCAATATTCAATAGTCTATGCCTTTTGAACCTAATTTCACAAATGAATAAAATTATGTCAAAAAGTATTTAATATTTCAGAAGATCTCAAAACAAATGATCAAATATTTTGTGCAAAAGTTTTGCATTAAAATTTGATTTATTAACAAATGATTGAACTCTTTGTTTGATTGTAGAGATATTTAATCGTTTATATAATTGCAGAAAATGGTTGAGACATCAAAGCAAATGTCTTTGGATCCGCCGATTTGGGTTTTAGCCGACTCTGTCTTTCAATTGCTCAGAACTGAGCACTGGTTTGACGCTATACTACTCATTGACGACACCGTCAGCTCTGATCTGTTTAGTTACCGACTCAGCCATTTGTGCCGCAATACTAAAGACAATAAAATTATAAGTAAAGTCATTTCCGTCAACACTTCCAATAAGTCCAATAAGTTTAGCGATTCAGAGGACCAGATGACAGACGTTTGGCAAAACCTAATGACCATTCAATTGTCCAAAGTTCTCGTCCAACGAGAGGTTTGTTTTTCAATTTTGCTTTACATCTCATCAATATAAATGATATTCAGACAAAGACCACACAAGTATTGCTTGAGTAATGAATTTCAAACAAATTAATTGATTGTAAATCAAAATCTGTTTAATAGATATGTTTTTACCTCTGAAGAGGGTTTATGCCATTATTATAGCAATCAGTTGTTAGGATTAAGTCTTAAATACAGGGGTTTGTGATTATTGAAGTGAACTGGGATTTAATAAATGAAATATTAATGAATTGAAAAGCAATTAAATTTTGTTTTATATTAATATAAATCTTTAAAATATATTATCATTTTTCAAAATTTATTCAATAATTAATTAGATTTATGTTTAAATCGTTTTATTGTATATAAAAATAGATTACAATTATAACGAAATCAATAATTTAGTGATTAAACAGATTTTTGGCTCAAATTTAGCCAAAATTTATAATAATATTAATATTTAGTAATAAAATCACAATATTTTTGAAGTCTTTCTCAAAATATTCAAAACCTTATACACTGTTTCAAAATCAATAAAAACATTTTAATTATGAATAATTAGTAGACATTTTAGACCCTGATTATGCTTTGAATTAAACTGTCAGAATGACAATAGAGTGCCAGACATTATCTAACCCTAACTGACACTTCCCTGTCGGACGACAAAGCATTTTGATATCAAATTATTTATTTTAATAATATATTCACAACAGGTATTGTCCAACAATTTCCTACCCTTCCTCTGAGTAAAACAGTTATTAATAGCAAAGTCATTCATTAGCTATAAATTAATTGAAAAACCAATTGATTATTATTTTGATTAACATTTTGTGTCAATAAATCAGTTTTACCTACGAATGGCTGAAATCCAGACAAGTCATAGACGAGTGGTTTTAATGCACTGCAATCGTGAGACCAGTCGTCGTATTATAGAGACGGCCAGGAGTTTAGGTCTTCTGGACGGACACAAGATATGGATATTATTGGACGGTTTGATCGGCTCATCGCATATATCTTCGCCCTCTTTATGGAGTTATCTAAAACTTCCGAACGGAATGATAGCCTTAAGACTTAGAGCTCAATATCAGAATGACATCAAAACCCTTTCCTCAATCATTCAATTAGTCGGAAGGACTGCTTCCAGTGCTTATAAAAATTCAAGATTTTTATTGAATAGCAATAGCAATGAGATGAGGAACGGATCGGCACCAGAAGTGAGTTGTTGGCACAACACCACTGCCAACAGGAGACGTCTCAATGATATAGTCTTCAAGTAAGCCCTTTCCTCCCTTTCTTGCAATCAATGGTCAGATTTTCTTCTTATATACTTTTTGCTCAATATTTCTCAAATCAATGGGTTTTAGTGAAAACCAGAGATTTTTTTAGTGAAAACTTTATTGAATTTTTCATGTCTTCAATAGTTATGGCACTCAATAGACAACCGATTCCTAAATTATAAAAAAGCTTTTTATAGTAAATCATAACTTCTTTGCCATAACTTAATAATAGAGTGAACTCTAAACCAAAAGACATTTGATATTAAACTTATATTTTATAGCAAACTTGTAGTTAACTTAACGTTTCATAAGTATATCATTTGTTTTTTGTTTAAAATCTAAAACCTTTTGTACACAAGTGTTGTTCCCAATGCACTCAATCAGAGGATGTGTTTTGTAATGTCTTTAAACAAAGTTTGTTTGAAAAACGTGTAAAACAAACATAAATTGTAAGGAATTTTGTCGTCAATAGGATATTCTTGAATGCATTGGAAATGAGTGCAAATCAAAGCAACTGTTTATTAAAATCATACGTCAATTCAAATCCATTATAGAGTGTGTCAGTAGGGGAATGGGGTTTCAATTCAATACTAGGCCCTAATAATTGATTTGACAGTTTGTCACAAACCTATACTCTGTTTATGACATATGAGACTCAAAAACAAATTTTATTCAACCAATAATTATCGCATAATTTTGTGTATCAAACGCTATATTGAGGCCCAGAATGAGACCCGGAATGCATTTTTTCAATCAATTATTTACTAATTCATAATCTTATCAGATCTTGTGATCAACAGAATAAACACAAAAAGCATTTTTGCTGAATATATGTTTGAAAATCAGTAAGAATTGAGGAATTGATGAATAAATTGCTTTAAGAGAGTGTGTGTCCACTCGTATGACTGTCCACTCTTACGGCACTCTTATAATGGTATGAATTTATTCTCCAAAAGAAGAAAAATACTTTCCTTTTGTTGTTTTCATTGTTTATTCTTTCACTGTAAGAGAGTTCGGAAGTAGTGGTCCTTTCTTTGGATTCTTTGTTATCTCTATCGATCGCACTGTATGTTTGGGATGTTTGCCCACACTATTAGAGCTGTTATGTCAGCGAAAGTCTTGAAAATATTTTGATATAAATTTATTTAACATTTATTTATATATATGTTTGAATCGGTTAACAATCTTCTCCACAAGAAAAACATCAAATGATAGATGAATTCAAATGCCTTTTCATCTCTTATTTGAATATTAAAACTATTTGTCATTATTTCAAATGTTTTAAAATGTTTTCACAAAATTTGTTTCAAATTTTATTTTAAAATTCATTTATTATAAAATTATTTTTTATATCTCTTCAGGGAATTGAAGAAACTGTTGACCCCTTTGTCTACATTTAAATCAAATATTTATTGCAAACTTAAGAAACATATGAATCGATTGAATAGTGATTTGTTTCATGTGTCTGATGAGCCCCTGTGGTCGACACCAACCTTTGATATTCTCAATTTAGTCCCTACGCTCACAGACCCTGAAAATAACAAAGAGTGGAAAGTAATCGGAAATATAACTAAAGATAAGGCGACTGTAAATACAATCAGATATATTGGCGACACATCCGATGCCTTCACTACTGGGAAGCATAGGTTCAGGATCGCCACAAACATCGCTCCGCCGTTTGTCATCGAAGCGACTAAATTAGATAATAATACGTGTCTGACGGGAGACTTTTGCCTTAAGGTACCGGTGCTCTCAATACCACTTATCTTATTATGCCTTTGATTGCATCAAATGCTTGAATCGATTGACAGAGAGTTGTGAATAAAACTCAGGATTAGCTCTATTTGTGACCATTTCTTGGCTGTGATTAACATTTGGTTCAATCGATTCAAGGAATTCTTGTTTTTTATATTTTGTTGAAAATAAACTGAATTTTGTTTTTTATATCCATTTTATAGATTGAAACCAATATTCGCGACGATTTGATCGCTATCTTCACTGACTTTAGATCAGATAAGAGACTATTGGAAGGAATTAGTTATGAAGTGCACTGTTGTGCCGGAATAGCCATAGATCTGCTCAATGCTGTGGCCAGGGATCTGGACTTTGAATACGATTTGTATTTAGTGGCCGATGGTTTGTTCGGTGTGCGAAGGAATGGTCAGTGGGACGGCATTACAGCTGATTTGGTCAATGACTTGGCGCATATGAGTTTCACTGCTTTCTCGACTACCAGTTCTCGCGTTCAGGTATTTAAAGTCAATTGAAGAGTGAATTGTATTTTTAGTAACCAAACCATTGTATCAATTGTAAGGCAATCGACTATTCGGTGCCATTTTTCTATTCCGGTGTTTCGTGTCTTTCAATGTCTGCCAACTATACCGACGTCCCTCTCGAGGCTTTCCTCATACCATTCAGCTATCAATTATGGGCCGCAATATTCACCAGTCTATTGGCCACTGCCATAGCGGCCGCTATCTATGAATGGTTTAGTCCTTTTGGATTGAATCCATGGGGACGTCAGCGCACAAAGAACTTTAGCTTAGCCTCAGCTCTATGGGTGATGTGCTCTTTGCTGTTCAGCCATTTGGTCGCCTTTAAAGCACCCAAATCCTGGCCAAACAAGGTTTCAATTTTTCATTTCTCTCTTTTCTTATCACAAAAAATATCTTTTACTACAAAAATAAGTTGTTTTTTGATTGCATTCAATGATAAACACAAATTCTTGAGACCTTTTTTTTATCGTTATATAAAAATCAATTATTTTTTTCGCCTAAAAATCTGTTATTTTATAATCGATGCCAAAAAGTGGACAAAAATGTAGTTTTGATTAAATACTATCAGTTTTTATATAAAACTAAACATTGATTTAAATGAGAAAATTGTGAGTATTTTTCAAACCCAATGAATATTTACATTATTTGTGCTCTAATTCTGTATATTATTAACAATTTTGAGCTGAAATCTCATTCAAATATTTACACAGTATTTGAATTTTAAATTCAGTCCAAATGTCTTACAGACTATCATTGAATAAATTGACTAAATTTGTCAAAATTCCGTTCAATAAATGCTAATTTCAAACATTTTTACCCATTTTTATGTATTGTATTTAAGACTTTAAAGACAATTGCATTAATCGATAAAAAGTTTTTGTTTTAATCTATGAAACGCTTCTCTTATATACAGTTTGGCTATAGTTTTGAAGAAACTGTTTCTTTGAATTGTCATTCCATACCATAAACAGTATTTCAACGATAAGACAGCTCTTATTTGTTGTACTGAATGCCACAAAAAAAACTAAAAACTCTTAAAACAAAAGACAAAAAGAAATTCATTTTTTATATTGAATTGCATTTCAAATATCTAAAAGTCAGGCAAATATTTTTGATATGCATTTAATGTTTGAGGAAATGATGGAAAAGGTTTGATATTATTATTTTTATATACACTTTAAAGACAACATTTTTAGAGCTCATTAAACTGAAAACCCATTTCATTGTCTTTAAGTATAAATAATTTTTGAAGATTTGTTTCAATGAAAATGTTTTTCACAAAAACCTATCATTTAATTCAATTCCGAATTACTATAAGAATCGATAAAAATGTTATATATTTTGATGATTTTAACATTTTTTTTATTTACTCTTTGATTCAAATCAACTCATGTTTCAACACATCTAAAATAAAATATCATTATTTTATATAACATATTGTGTCTGAAAAACATTTAGACTATTCTAATGCACTGTATATTGTCTTTCGTGACATTTTTTATAATCAGATATGATATGTGCAGATTTTGAGAGAGAGAGATAGAGAGAGAGAGAGAAGGGGTGAGAGAGAGAAGGGGTGAGAGAGAGAGAGAGAGAGAGAGAAGGGGTGAGAGAGAGAGAGGAAGACTCAGAGTATATAAGAATTTTGTAATAATATGTTTGTATACATAATATATAAGACTTTTTATAAGAGTTAATGTATTTATGTATAGAATTTACAATTGTTTTCACATTTATAGATAAAAATCTGAAATTAATTTATAATTTGTTTGAAACTATGCTTTCGATGAAACAATTGCTTTCAATTTGAGACTATTATAAGAACCTCTGAATTTAGATAAGGAATGACTGAAGAAATAGTTTTTTTTCCTATTCAATGGATAAATGCTTTTATTATTGATTCCTATCCCTCAGAAATGTTTGTCAATATTCTGCGTAAGCTGTCATCAAATACCCCTTAATATGAAAATTGTTTTCCTTTTCTCTATCTCTATATCCTATGAATAGAAAGTCTATTTTCAGTCTTTCCTTAACTATAGGAAAGAATTTATACTTAAATAAAAGGTTTGAATTGAATATCGACTGCAAAACACATATTAAATACAAATTTATACAACAAATGTATTTCCGTTTTCATTCAAAGATTACATTCATTTGATAACTGAATTACAATTAATTAAATATAATCTTCGGCTGCACTTCGAAGGGCTTTGTTTAGCTTTGTTTGTCATTTGAATCAATGTTTTGTTGTCTTATATAATAGTGAACTCAAAACATTGGTTTTGTTTTCGTCATAACGTTATCTAATATTATATTTAATGTTTGAATAATTGAATAAAAACACTGAAAGTAGAGAATGAATTGATTGAATAAAAAATAGCAAAAACTGGACTTAACTTTCATCTAAATCTAAGAATCTAATACCAATGACAACGGAATGCTAAACAATGCTAAGCATATAATAAATGTGATAATATGTGCAAGATACAGTGTTCCCCATATTTGACATAGAAGTCTAAGTCTTCTTCATAACTATTTTCAAAATATACTGTAGTTTAGAACTCATAATAATTATAACACTTTTTGCCAAAACTATTTCACTTTTAATAAATTGAATAAATTGTTGAAAAGTGAAATAGTTTTGGAGAAAAGTGTTTTAGTGTTGGAGTTCTCAACAATACTATGAAATAGTTGTGGAGAAGTGTGTAATAGATATGCAAAACACTGTAAGTTTAGTAAAAGATAACAAATTATAGAAAACTATATTAAATATGAATTTAAATACAAATTATGAAGTATTTTGTCGTTTAAAGCAATCTTTGAGAGACTTTAAGCATTTCTTACCAAAAGATAATCAATTGATTGAATGGTTAGTTAAGTGGCAGAAGAATAATGTGATGGAGAGCTGCCGCCGAATGAGGACCCGGGACTGCTGCCAGTGTTTGTGATCTTTGTGCCCAAACGCGAGAGTCTGGGCTCTAAGCACAGCGACAGCTGATAGAGTTCTTCATCGGACAGGTGTCTTGAGGTGTCCAACAAGTAATTGGTTACTTTCGGGTTGTGCTCTATCTTGTAAGGGGTTTGTTGGAAGTGACGGATCTCACGAATCACATGAGCGATCTGTCGGTCAGATTAAATGTTTGGTTCAGTGATAGCACAGGTATGCAAACAGAATCAAATGAAAAGTTACCATTCTCATCTTGGAGAAATTCAAAAGTCCTTCGTCAGTGAAATTAGGCGTTCCCTCCTCTATGAACGACAGGTCTGTTAAGTACATCCCTAAGTAGGGAATACACGGCGGATCGCATCGGTGTAACGCTTCCCGCATATTGCGAAACCGGCCGTCCGTTGAGACCAATGTTTGCAATTTGTCGATCGTTTGCTTTGTCTTCAATTAAGTCATAAAAATGTTTCAGTGCTTAAGCACTTAGTGATTGAAGTGTGTGAGTGCTTACCGTTTTGCACACCTTCTCCCACGTCCTCTTCAGGCGAAATACAGATGAATTGGTAAACGCGGCACAGATTTGAAGCACACCATTGAAGTTGTGAAGACATCTGCAAATGTCCGCAACGGCGGCCCACTTCTCAATGATGGCCACTCTCTTCGGGATCTCCGGAACTCTCATTATCTCCGAAGCGACCAAACGGCTGATGTCATTGAAATGTCTGGTCATTAGTAAGATATGAAACGCTTTCGTTGTCTACAAAACAAAACAAATCATTCAATTTGTGGTCTATTTCTATGAGATATTAATTCCTCGAAAGGGGTTTAATGTATAAGAAACCCATTAATACCAAATAAATACCCCTTTTATTACAAGAAAAGGTTATATACCTTATTCTCCTTCATCCAGGCCTGACCTAAAAACTCTTCGCTTTGTATTCTAATGAAGATCTTGTGGTCTAAATATGTCATCACTTCTGCGATCTCGAGTGCAGACAAAGACTCGATATTGTCTTTGGAGGGGTTGAGGGGATGAGACAACAACACATCCAAATCCACTTTGTCTTTGCGTTCCATCGCTTGCTTTGATATCATCTGCAAGAGCTGTACCGCAGCCTTGTGTTCGGCCGGAAGGAGGTTAGTGTTGTGGACCAACTCCTCCAAGAACTCAGTCGCCAATTGAAGGAGTTTTGGATCGTTTTCAAAGTCCTGGGAGTGTTTGGACACCCAATGTCTCAATACATTCAATACTCTCATCGTTGCGGCGGTGCTTATCATAGACTCCCTCTTCACTCGATTTGCGTTTGGAATCTTCAGATCAGTTCCCACAGCACTCGGAAGACGACTGTTGGCTCTCGACTGTGGCAACGACTGCTTGTTGTAGTCCATAGGCTCGGGTGGGTTACTGGAGGCGGCGGTCGCCACTGCGAAGGCTATGCAATGAATGCACAGACAGTTAAACATTAAATCAAATCTCTTTTGAATTAAACATTATTTTTCATAAATTCATTCATTATTTCAAAACTTATCTCAACTTTGAATTCATTTATCAATGATTTGAATGCAATGTTAAGTAAAGTTTTTAATTTAGACTGAGTTTCAGATCAACAATTCATAGACCAACAACACTGCACTGTCAGATTAAGCAAGGTAAGAAAATTATAATCTCTAACTTATATTCAATTTTGGCTATGAGTTGTGCTTGTTTATATTTAATGATTTATAAATGAGAAGAAAATATCAAATACAGTACAGTATTTCAACTACTCATCCACTTTGAAGTTTGCTGGATGTGAATGATAGGCACTAAAAACGTTAATACCTCCTTTTTATTAAACCCCCTTAAAATTAGATAACCCCGGCTCAAATTACTTGGAGTAAATTAAATGCTAATAAAATGACAAAACAATTGCCAGACTATTGAGAGTATGGATAGAAATATCATCTTTTGTTGTCTTATAGTATATGTTATGACAATAATAAACAAAATTGAGATTATATTTGATAATTGAGTTGACATTCAATACAAAATCATTTCTGATATTTATATCGATTTAATGAGACAACAGTCAGAAAGTACGTATGCAGTGGTGTAGGTCTACTTAGAGCTCAGGTTACTTGCTTTTCAATGGATTAATAGGGGAAAGGTTATACTCTAATCGTTAGAGAATGCGTATATATTTGAGCAGTGCTTCACCATGGTTGCTTTGTTCATGTAATGATACATGCTACTGCGTGTTTCAGTGAGAGGGGAGGAATGGTTCTCACATTAGATCAATTCTGTGTCCGTACTTTCTAAACGCCGCCAAAGATATCAATATTTTTTCGCAAAAGTATTGCAAAATAATATCAAAGAAATGACAAAAATAGTTTGAAATCTAATATTTGATTATTAGTTCACGATTTGGTGAACACTAACCCTATATTAGCACTCAATTAACAAAATATGAAAATAAGGAGTGAATGCATACCCGAAGCCGCGGACGCAGTGCTCGACCGTCGGGATGAAGCTCGAGATGAGGTGACGACAACACCAGCTTTGCTGGTCATCTGCGGAGAGTCCGGGTGCTGGAAAGAACTGCGAGGAGTGGACAGCACTGTAGTGTCCGTTTGGAATGAACTTCTTGGTGTCACCGAAGTACTGGCCATACTCTCTGTATCACTACCACTCCCTCTCTTACTACCCGCTCCTCTAACTCTCAGATAACTCATAGCTGAAGCACTGGTTGTGCTCACATTACTGAGCCGTCCGGCGGGCGCTGACGTTGTGGTTGACTTAGTCTGCACTTGAGTTTTGGAAAACATCGCAAAACTGGTGCCAATACTACTGTTCGGTGGGGTTTGGGGTGCGCTTTGTTTTGGCGTTTGAGGCGGTGTTGAGGGAGGAGTGCCTTCATTATGATTAACTAAATTCAAATTGTCTATTGGGGGCAGTCGTGTGGGGGCGGTCTTCCTGATAGGACTGGGTTTAGGAGAACCGCTTTTACTATCACTGCCAACAAGTGTTGCGGAACTCGTGGCAGAACTGAGCGGCGAATTCGGATAACTTTGGTCAGCAGTCAATGTGTCGCATGACTGCGAGTGCACCGGCACCTGAAGGTTCTCTGACTGACCCTCACTCTGTTCCGATTCAATGTCATTATCAGATGAATCACTGCTTGTCTGCAAAAGACGGTTAAAATTATTCAATAGTTTTCATCAAATGCTAGAAAAACAACGATTTTATGCTATTTTTGGAAAATTTTATTCTCGTCTCAAAAAAATCAATATTTTATCAAAAAATAAAAGAAATTAAAAGTTATTTTAATTCAAATGTTTTTCAGTAAAATATTAATGCATTTTAATCTCAAAAATAATATTTTCATTAAATATGATGAAAAGATTTTATCAAAAAATATGAAATCATTTTTTTGAAACACTTTTTTGGGAATGATTTCAATATTTTTTAGTTTGTATTCAAAAACAGTTAATCAAAAAGACATTGAAATTCTGTTAAATCGAGCGAAAAATAAACTCATTTTTCAATTTTGAATATAAAATATGAATAAAAAATATTTAAACGTTAGAGAAATAAGAATATAAATAAGTTAAGCAAGCTAATTTTACCTTGTATCGGCATTAATAATTGTCATTTCAATAGTCAAAAATCACAATCATAGAGAGAAAGTTTGATTTTTCACTTTATTATTAAATTATAGCTATCACCTGACCAAGGCAATTTTATAAATACAGTATATTTATGAAAGATTAGTGATTAATAAAAAAATCATTTAATATTTTATGGATAATAAAAGAAAAGTATAAATAAATACAAAACACAAGAGAATAATACATATTTCCTACACATTTGATCCAGGTCCTAATATAGCCTCAAAATAATAACTTTATTTCTAAATATACAGTAATTTTTATAACATTTCTCATCAATTGATTCAATAATTTATTATTATTGAAGAGTTTTATTGGTTTTTCAATTATTAATACCTTTCGTGTAATTCGTGTTATACTCTGTATATACAGTGTATATGAATAGCACTCATAGAAAAGGATAAATAAATCCATTAATAAAATCTGATTTATTTGATTATAATTAATAACATTAGGTTTGGATTAGACTTTAATCCAAAGCTATTTTATGATAACATTATTTATAATAAAACTCAGGATTTCGTGAAAGATTTGGTTCTTTTCTGACAGTCTTATGACAGAAAGCACTTAATCTTTGGTTCAAATTAATATCAGATTTCATTTTGGATTAAATAGATTTGGATTTCACTTAAGATTTGTTAATATTTTTCCAAAGATATTCACAAAAACCTAACCCTTAATAGCAATTAGAAATAGACTTACATTTCTGCTCCGCATCTCATGTTGGAGAGAACTGTCTGTCAAATATGGCACCTCTGGAGAGGGAGGCGGCGGTACTGGCACTTGGATTGGATCTAATATTCCTGGAGATAATAAGGGACCAGAAGGCAGATCAGATGCACTACAAATGCTTCCCTGAAGTTGACTCCTATCACCCAATCTTCTGAGATACCGATCCCTCGCCTGTTCCTCTTCGACTAAAATATGAGAGCATTTAATGTCTCTGAAAATCATTTTTAAACATTTGTATACATTTCCTATAACTGAGTCTCCAGTGCTGACTATTGCGTTGGGTTATACAAAGTTGCTGTGCCTGTAGTTGTTGGAGTGCCTGTCCGGCAGAAGACTCGGAGTTTGACACAACAGACTCCCGATGCAAGTCATTGATGTCTGTAATCATAGATCCAGTGCTAATACGCCGGGAGTAGTCATAGTCAACAGTACAGAGGAGATCGCCGGTCCCTAACTGGGATTGTCCATCACTTTTGGCTGTGGTCTGAATGTCATCTAAAGAGCCGGTGCTGTCGTGTAATGACGACAATGTATTCAATTGTGTTTCCGGATTGTAATGAACTCTTTTGAGTGCCTCCAAGACAGTCACCCCATCCGTGAAGACACGATATGTCAGCAAAAAAGTGTTGAGAAAATCAATGCTTAAAAATCTGAGATCAGTTAACCGTTCAAACAGTCTCTCGGGACTGGCGTATCGTATTTGAGGCAATTTACAGGAGTTCAGGGTCCGACTGAACCTAATGTCGACGTCATCTTTGAAGAGTCGAGGGTCGTTCCTGTGAAGAGATGATTAAAAGCAATGATTGATTGAGGGGTCCACCCATTGGCCAAACATTACAATACCTGATAGAGTGAGGCATTGTTACTGAAGACGAGTCACTCATTGTTCCGTGAAATAGGTCGTTGAAATGCACGTTATCTATGCACTGGTAGATCAGAGATCAATCAAATCAATTAATTGCAATTATTTTTAGCACAATATCATCAAAATTGTTGGCAATTAAAGCTCAGAAAAACACTTTTCCAGTGAATTGTATATAAAAAATGAGAAACTCTTTGATTTGTGAATTCAATTCAAAAGCATTTTTATCATTCATTTGATGTGAAAAAAGCGACACTTTTTCAGTCGATTCTCATCTCTTTTGGTCAAAATTTTATTTACAAATGAATTGAAGAAATAAATAAATAAATAAAAATAAATCCAAAAATAATTGAATCAGTTGTTGGAGTCTTCACTCAGGAATTGACTCTGAAGTCTATTTTTAAACTCAATAGCCATCCCTTTCCCTTCACTCCTATTGTTTGCAAAACAGGAATTTAATCGAAATTTATTCATTCATAAAGTATATAACAAATGATAAATAAATTAAAAAGAATTAGCAAGAATAAGTTTTAAATTAACTAAATGTGATTAAAATTATAATTTAGTCAATAGGTGTGACTCTAAGGACAGGTAGGAAATGAATGTCTAATAGAGATTGAATTGATTTAAATTGGATTTAATGGTTGTAATGGATGTGCGAATCGCTAGAAATGCGAGTAAAAGTCCATATTTCTTGTCTGTTGTGAACATAGCAACCATAATATAAAAGAAAAGATACTTCACTTCATTTCGATAAAATGTTTGGATGAATGGCACTCAATGGCACTGACAGTAGGAGAGGGAGATGGAGAGCGTTGCAGTGAAAAGGGGAGAGAGAGAGCCGGCAGATATAGGGAGAGAGGTATACGAGCGTCAGAGTAAAAAATCAATACAATAGTTGCATTGGTCTGGCACTGGCTTTAGCACTAGCACTGGTAGCATAGGGTTGCAAATGATGTTTTCCTACCAAAGCTTTATATAAATAGAATCAGTCTTTAAGCCCACGAAAGCAATCAAACTCTAAACACAAATATTCAGATCAACACTAAGACCAACACTATTGAGACAAATGATAGCTATTTTCAGGGGTTTGTGACGAAACACGGCTTTAAAATTAATTAATTAATTGCAATCAATCTGTCGTTTGTTTCGCTTGTTTTGAGTATCGTTTGCAAACATTTCACTCAATATTTGTTTAACTATTTTACAAAACATTTGCTTCAAATCTAAACTTAAAATAAATGAAAATGAAAGCAGAAATTGAAATAAAATTTATATAAAATATTTCATAAATCCATAAAATTGTCGACAATTTTGTAAATTAAAACTTTTCGCCAAATTTGAAAACAAATGTCAAAAAAACAAAACAAAAACAATTTATTTATTATTCAAATTCAAACAACAACTGAGAAACTGATGCACAATATTGTATGCATTGCACGAAAGTGTCTTTAAGGGGGACTTTGAATGCCCTATCAATTAACCCATACTTGCATTGAATTGAAAAATACTTTTGAAAAGAAATATCAAAAATATTTGAAATAAAATTGAATTAAAAGTGAAAACTATTGGCAAAAAACTGATTAAAAAATACATATATATTTAAAACAGATGTCAACAAAATGAATGACAAAAGTATGAGAGATGGGGTCAAACCTGACTGATATCTGAAGTCCAGGCGGCCTTCTCTTGCATCGTAGGCGCCACTAAATGCAATGTATTTGCGGGTCCGGTCTTGGAATCGATAATTATCTTAAAGTCCAGACCTCCATAGTCTTTGCCACCAGTATTGGCTCCAATAGATGTCGGTTGGATACCAGTGTTGTATTCACTTGAATGACTTGACGCTGAACTCAGGGATCCCTCTAAGGATTGGAAAACAATTTTATTCATTGATTCATAAATATTAAAGGATTTTGAGCTCAATATTCAAATTAATTAACAGAACTGGGAGACTGTCCTGGGATTAACTAAACATAAATATTTCCCTTAATTTGCATATTATTATGAAGAAAGTAAATCATATGAAGGATATTCACAACATTTTCTTTGGTTACGAAAAAAAGACATTAAATTAACTGAAAATTCAATATTTTCTGAATTATAATCTCATTTGATATGACATTTTCAATACTTGAATTGGCAGCTTCTGGTGTAATCAACTCACCACCGTCATCAACAGTGAATTGAAATTGCTCATTTGGGTCTTCTATTAGTGTTGCCTCAGATAAAGGAATTTTTCCAAAGCCCTGAAAATTTTCAATTTGTCAGTCATTTAAGACATAGTTTTTGAATACAATTGATGTCTCACTTCAAGTAAAGTCAATTTTCCTCCTGAAGTACGAGTGCATAATAACATGTGATTAGTGAAGAGATAGCACTGTCTAACGATCTCCTTCTCGCCCCTGAATGAGCCGATTCTGGCCCTATTGAACTTGAGTTTGTCTGTGAGCACCTGTATTACACTTCCTTTCCTAATGAACACATTGTTTACGTCCAGCAATATATCACATCCGCCGACGATAATCCTCTCAATCGCCAAATTGTTTCGGATATTTTCAGTTTCACTCACTTCGTCGTGCATTTGCTATACATTTAAAGAAATACAAAACAAAATTATAATAATTATAAGAAAAACAATTATATAAATGCAGAATATATATACCCTGGAGAGCTCTTCCAACTTAATCCTGGCGTTTTCCAGACTTTTCCTCTCAACATGATTGTGCGGTGTGTGGGCCAGCAGTTCGTGTAATGTAATTATATAACGTGGGACCTATTGGGCAATTGAGTGCTCAATAATTTGTTGTTAATACTATTTGATTGAATACCTGATGCATCGGATAAGTGAGGAATGTCTCTAAAGTCCTACCTATAAGTGCATTCAAATCGATATAATTGGCAAACATTTAAAACAATTGATTTTTGATTAAATGTTTATTGGATTTGAAAATAAAATGTTTGTTTCAATCACTTTCACTAAAATTGAGACAAAAATCAATACATTTTTATTGTTTTCTGTTTTTATGCAATGTCTCAGTGAATGTAAACATCAATTAATGTATATTATAGTAAAGAAATGTATTTTCATTGAAACCTAAAACAAGTTTCAAGCAATCGGTGCGAAAATACCAATATTTATGGCCCACTGAACCAATTTGTTTGAATTTCCAACCTTTCAAAGGCTAAACCTTTGGTTGAAATTGCATTTGAAATGAATTTAATTTATAATTCATTGAAATTATTCATTCAATCAAACCTTCAGTCCTATCATTGCATTATAAACAGTGACAGAGATGGTCGAAGGGGCCGAAGGGGGTCTACATTAGTAAACTATTATTTTCAAACTTATATTAAAATAAAACAATTAAACAAATTTCTATCGTAAACAAAGTAAACTAATCAAGCTTGCTTATAATTGAAAAACAAAACTCTTTTGCTTAGTCTAAATAAATAATTAAATATTTTTGTTTGAGTTTTGTTAAAACAAAAATTAATATTATCTTTAAATTTGCGAAAAATTGTTAAATTTTTGTTGAAATTTATTGCAAATATAAGACTTATATTAAAGTTTTTCTTTTGCAGTGAATTATTTTGTTTACTTTGAAAATCGATATCAAAAGAGAAAGTAATGAAATAATATTTTCACATAAATAGAGATACTATTCGTTAATATTTAATATTAATAATACATTTCAACTCCTATTTTGATGTGATATTTAATAAAGTGAAGTAAAAATTGAATAAAAGACTAAATATTTGGCAAAAATTTCAATTTTGTGATTACCTGTAAATATTTTTAATAAAAATGATTGCAATTTATGCCAATATCTCATAACAGCTATTGTTATACAATGTTATTAATAATTAAAATTCATGGCTTAAACGGCATCTCATGTTACCAGTGATAGATTGAACTATTCTTACGGCTATAAACAGAGTCCTTTTGGACGCATAACCGATAGTTATAAACATGATATACGACTTGTAAGAGATGTGTTAAATATAAGATTATGTGAACATTATTTTGTTTAATATTATTTGCAGTCAATGTTCAGACGTGTAGTTATACAGAGCACTGGATAGGAGGGGAATGTGATGTCAAACAAAACCGGCGTTTCTTTTGTCTCTTAAGATAAAAACATAAAACTTTTTTCTCTTCTGTTCACAAAATATAGCAATAAATGAAAAACTAAAGTCAAAACTCATTTCAGACAACAATTTTAATAACAAATTTGATGTTCAAAAACAAATTAGAGTTTGAATTACAAATGAGAGCAGATATCAGGGGTATTGGGTGTGAAATATGAACCAAAGGTTTAATTAAATCTAAAAACAAAATAAAACACAACACAAACCCTGGAGTAATGGTTTCTCCTCTAACCGTCTAAGCATAGCCGCAAACTTCTCCCTCTGTTTACATTCGGCCAACACTTGAAGACTGAAGTGATGATTGCGTACGTATTCCTGGTATATGCAGAGCATCGGTAACAACATGTCAAACAGGTCTCCTATACCGTTGGGCAAAATAACAACAGAAAGGTTGCACATAAGAGTTCACTGATAATAACTACGCTCTACGTGTCAGTGCATTCCAGGGACAGCCGCATACCTAGTACTAGGGTTGGCCAACACTCCATACGCGCTGTCAGTCCCTTGAGGAAGATCTGGTGCAAAAACATTACCGTTTCGCTGTTCAGGAATATTGAATTGACCTCATCGTGACTACAGGGGGGCTTTTGGGAGGAGGCGGCCATCTTAAAGGGGCGCAAAAAACATGATACCATTAGCTGTAACTGTTCCAGGTATTCCTCCTCTGCCTCAACCATACGAAAGACCAGACTTTGTTGAAAGTATTGATTAAATGAAAGATATATTCATTAAAATTGAAATCATTTATTGAATTGTCTTTTATTTGATTGAGATTTGTGTCAAAAATGAGGTTTTGTTTAAACAATAAAACAATTTCTCAATTAATCACTGAATAAATGCTTTTCTGATTGACTCCCAAACAAATAAAAGGCGATATAAACACCAAATAATAGCCACCTGTTCCTCTTTCTCATGTTCTCCGCGTGCGGGGAATTGATATATTCAATGACAATCTGTTTCCATCGTCTTCTGCACAGCCATCCCCTGAAGAAGCTTTGTACCTTCTTGATTTTACGGATCTCTTCACTGTCCTCATCCAAACTCATACTCCGGTTGGGGGTTAGCCTCCACTCGCGCTTTAAAGTCAATAACTAACAAACATTTTATTCTTAATTAAATAAATGATATTTTAATCTAAATATTCAGGACTTTACTCGAACACTCCTTTTGGTTACTGAGCGCCACTGTCCTAATCCCAGACAGTACAGAGGTAGTATTATATAGACTTCAGTTATTTTATAGACTTCGTGTCGTCGCTCGGATTAAGATCAGCGTTTATAGCCCGGGGAAATAGTACCTCAAAATATTAAAAAGATAATACTTAGAAAAATCAGATAAGCAGTATCAAATAATAATTGAAATATTCATCAAATTATTAATTATTTTATAAATTATTATTAAAATGTATATT
>JAQGAT010000812.1:0-22501 GCA_034687845.1 Pantelozetes paolii
AAATACAAAAACTAATTATTAATTTAATATTTCGTTTAAAACTATATTATTTATCCATTCATTGAAATTACAGTAAATATTAATTATCACAAAAATAACCCTGAGTTCTTTATTGTTAAAAGTAAAAACAACATTAATGCCATCATTAAATGAGATTACAAACTGTAAACAAAATATTGGGTTGTTTTCAGTAATATATTTGAACTTGTTAAATAAATATTCTGGAAATTTAAATAGATTGCTATTTTTCATATAATGCAAATGAAAATTAATATTTCTAAATCTACTTTATATTGAAATGGCCCAGGTCATCAAAATGCTGTTAACACTGGTGTCCGTATTTCTCGTCTGTTGGGCACCGCTTCAAGTGTTTAATTTGATCCTATGGTGGGATCAGGAGTTGAGGATTGCGAGGACACCGCTTCACAAGAATCTATATTTTGGTCTATTTTTCTCATTTCATCTTTTGTCACAATTTCATACATTCCTCAATCCATTCATATACTGTTATATGAGTAATAACTTTATGGTGAGTACAATATTTGATAACTTTTTAATTCAAGATTAGCTTAAAATCTATTCATTTTGATGAAAGGTCTTCTGAATTATTGTTGTTTTCTTCACTTTGTAATAGCTTTTGAACCAAAGAAATCAAATTTAATGATTAATTACTCAAACATTTAGTATTGAAATAAGATTTAAAAGATTTAATTTAAACAAAATTCCTTTACTGTTAGCGTATATAAAACTATTTGCAAATGGATATTACAAATGGATAGAAACATAAATTCCCTGATTCAATAAAACAAAATTTAAATTTTTATAAACTTTTTTTGTATTTTATTTGAGATTAGATTTCGTTACAAATATATTCATAATATCGTTAAACCTTTGCCAAGACCTCAATATATTTTATATAACAGAGATGGGAGTCCCATCATGGGACCAAGGAAAGAAAAGCTCAGCCAGATTATTTATTAAATTCTTGTTTGAGATATAAAAAGGTCTAGAGTCTAGACACACCCTGTAGTTCCGGATTGAAAATTATTTCTGATAATAAACACAATCTAAATGTAAATCAATGTTTACTTGAAGTGTTAATATTACAACAATTCTCTTCACTGTTTGTTCAATATATGAAAGATTATAATTATTTTAACAGAAATTATAATTAAAATATCAATAAATGGGAAAATATTTTCAAATTCTACATAAGAATACACAAAACATCTCTGAATATATTGATTTATAAAAAGATAATCAAAACATTTCAAAAATATTTTATAAATTTTAAGAGAGAATAGTAATTAGTTTTCAAGTAATCACTGCATTAAAGCTCAAATT
The DNA here is from genome assembly GCA_034687845.1 of Pantelozetes paolii. Lineage (NCBI taxonomy): Eukaryota > Metazoa > Arthropoda > Arachnida > Sarcoptiformes > Oribellidae > Pantelozetes > Pantelozetes paolii. Next base: position 1,345 of record JAQGAT010000812.1, read on the forward strand.
TAACTGAATATTCAACGATATTAAAAGTATTATCCTTTTATAGTGTAACAAGCATGTTTTCATTTATTAAATATTGTAATTATTAATGAAATTACATTAAAATTAATGACATTTTTATTTATAGGTCTCTGATTTGCGTTCACTACTCGACAGACGTCTTCCCAAATCATGTTATGAGACATCAAACCAAAAACACAGGAATTCCTATGAATTGAGACAAAAATTATCAAAAATGGGAACAAACTCCACAACAAAGACCCAGTTCTCTATCAATTCAGTGCTTTAAATCCAACGGCGCTACTCATACACAGTCGAGTGAATAGTGTTTTAGGTTTTGTTTAATTGATATTTTTCGTTACTTTTTACTTGTAAAACATAAACTGTTTTCTCAAACATAAAGTAAATCTCGTTTTAAAAGCTTTTTAAAAATCAATTAAATGTAATAAATGAATGAATTTTTGTCCACTTTTTAAACACTTAAATATTATATAAAATATATATCTTTTTTGAAAATATGAGTACAAATTAAACAATAATGACCAAGGGGTGGGTCTTTACTGGTTAAATGATTCGTAGAGTGGACAACAGGTACTTTGATAATTTAAAATAACCCCTTTTAACATCACTGAACAAATATCCTTAAAACTGAAACAACATTTTATATTTTAAATGTTAATTAAATGAAAAATATTATTAAATGTAATATTCATTGAAATAAATAATTAACTTTAAAAATCAACAGATTTTTAATATTAATCGAAATATTTGTTTTATTTTTATTACTATTTGTAAATAAATATCAATTATATTATATAATGAATATTAAAAATCTCTAAAAGTTGTTGAATATTCTTACCTGGATTAGTTCTAATGTATTTTAATTGCAAACTAATTAAATGTTTATTATATTATTTATTAATTCCTGTGTTTAGTAATACTATTGTAAAATAATATTTTTATCAAATTGTAACAAGATAATTTGACATTAAATAAAATACGATGGATTAAATAAATTAAAATGGGCATATCACTAAAGATGATTTTTAAAATGCAAATAAATTCAAATATAAATTCAAATATTTTCTGTGAAATGAAATCAAATTTAATTACAAATGAAATAAATATTTTGAAGCCATTCAGTCATTAATGATATTTTTATTAATATTTTCTCATCAAAACAAAACATTAATTATAAATTGAAAAAGTAGATTTAAAATCAAGTTAATGAGATCACTATTTTATATTAACATTATCAAGATCAAACATTTGAATTTATTTTAACAATTCCCGTCCAAATACATAGAAAATCAATAAAGGTTTTGAAGTTTGTCTCAATGCGTGTCGTTATCGTTGTTATCGTTGTTATAAAACTTCAATCATTTTTGCAATTCATTGAAAGTATAATTTATATTTATATTTATTATTTTATTTAAAAATATAATTAACTTGTAAAATGAAATTTCTTAAACCGAAGAGAAATATACTTGCTTGTTTTTAAAAAATACTGTAGATATAAGTAGACAACTGAAAATCAATTTAAAAGAAATACTCAAAAACAAAGATTTTAAGTGATTTTAAAATTATAAACAAATATTTAATTTGAAATTAGATTTTAATTTTGAAAATCAATACTTCAATGCATAAGAGATTTGTTGATCAAAACATCAGTTAATAATATTTTATATAATTTGAGAGCAATTAATATTTAAAATTAGTTTTCATCATGATCAATTATAATGCTTATTTTCAAATCCTTAATCTTAGTCAGATATTTTTGGCTCCGGAGCCAAATCCCTTTTACTTAATTTCTCCTTGTGCACATTCCTGTGCTCATTTAATACATATACAGTATATTGTTATTAATTTAGACAAAGTAGGGGTTAATCTCAATAACTTTTTAGAGACTGTTTATAATTATCTTTTCATTAAAAATGAGTCAAAAGTTTTACATTTATAAGAATTATTAACGATATATCTGTTTGATATACCCTGTCTTATGAATAATATTCAGGGTGATATATATATTGAGTAGCTTAAAGGTTCTCTATCATTTTATCTTCCCTTGGTCCTTAATGTTATATAAAATATTTATAAAAATCTCAATCAATATTAAACTTTAATTTCATTTAGTATTCAATAAATATTGAACTCAAAATTCACTAATAGTTTTATAAATGTTTATCAATATGTGATATAAAAAATAAATTTGTCTGAAAGGGCCTGGAATAAAAAGCTTGACATTTGTTGTAAAATTTAAATTCAAATCAAACTTAACATTTAATTCGCAAAGTATTTGAAGCAATGTCAATACAAAGCTTAAACAATTGAAATAATCAATTACTCAAATGGTTTTTATATACTGTATTGATATTTGTTGATAGATGTGAATCATATTAATGATATTGATATAGATATGAATCATATCATGTGATGACTGAATAAAATGTAATATTTATTATAATTACTCAAAAATATAGGAAACGATATTCAATAACATAAAATTATATCCAAATATAGTATCAAAACATAATATTTTTCAACTATAGATGAAATACTGTTTACAATATTTCAAATGTCATTGATATTTCAGAATAGACTCAGTAGGCACACCCTGTCGTGTTTCTGATGATAGCTTAGACATGATTTGCGATGAATTTCAAGGATTAGTCTGAAAAATATATAAATATATTTTGTTTTCAAACAATTTTTGATTAATTTTAAAACAAAACAATATTTAATACAATAATAAAACACTTAAAAGTCGTGTGTTTTCTATTGGTCTGAAGTTTTAAGTTTTTAATCAATAGCTGCCATATGTTATACAATGTATTGATTTGATTATCAAAATTGAAATTTCATTGAAGAAACGCAAAGATTGTGAATAAAAGTGCAAAATATTTTGAGACATAAGTTGTTATAACGAAATATAAATAGTTTTAATACCTGTCAGACTGAGTGACGGACTAATAAACACCATTATTCTCCTCTTCAATAGTTAACTACATAATAGAGATTGTAAAACAACCAAGGTTGTTATTTTAGAGATGGAATTAATCATTAATTATATGTCAATTAGAAATTTGTGTTCAATTTATATCAAAGTAGAGATGAATTGTGACAACAATTTTAGGTGGATATGTAGGATGAGGTCCCAAATTATATGCAAAACATTTTTTTCATTGACACATGATTTTAGAGTAGATATTAACCTGGATCATGAATTTGAAATCTAAAAAGCTCTATTTTAATTTTTTTTGACCACCTTTTTGGTGGTTAAAGTGAAAAATATTTACTATACAAATGAATGTTATAAAATTTTAAATTGAAATTTCCGGACTTTAACCGCCGAAAAGGTGGTCAAAAAATTTAAATATAGATTTTAATTTTTAAATTCATAATCCTGGTTAAAAACTACTCTATAATCATGTGTCATATAATTTGGGACCCCATCCTACATTTCCACCCAATTGTAGGTCTCATTTAATATAACTTTATTTTGAAATAAATTTTATTTTCAAAACTTAAGTTTAAATCTTAATTTAGACTCTCAGCTCAAGAGGAGATCAAATAAAGTTAAAAGTTGTAAAATATTTCACCATGGTTAATACCTTAAATCAAGTAGTCTTACGGTAATCTTCACATCTATAAACTTAAATGTTTGACCAAACTCAAATTTTTAAAGATAAGGTGAGTTTAATAAACAGTATTTTTAAACTTTTCTTTTCCCAAAAACACTACAATATTATGAAAGAGAGCACTATAGGAAAGCACAGGTATGTATTTACGTGCAGTTAATGTGTATAAAATCTTTTTCCAATTTTGTTTTGAATTATTATTTGAGAAATGCTTTCATAAAAACATTTTTATATCATTTGAATTGATTTTATTAAATGTAGTGTGAATTGCAGTGACCTAGATCAATGTTATCAATTAAATAAATTTCATTTTTTAAAAGTTATACAGACATCGGTCACTTCATAAACAAATAGAGGTCTAAATGACAAAGTTTGGCACTTGTCAGGGTAAATATTAAAATTAATGATTATTTCATTTCAAATAAGCGAAAGTTATATAAATTGCTAGTAATGTTTACCCCCTGACAGGTGTCTAAAATTATTTTATAGACCTCATATTGTTTTGAAGTATTTTATGACTGCTCTAAAAGCGTAAAAAATATATTTAATCTTGTTTGATTTAATGAAATTGGATTTTGAATAATTTTATTTATTACTCAATATTATTACTATTATTTGACAAAAAAATACAAATTTTATATCATAAATGACCCTGTAACAAATGTTAAAACAATGAATCAGTAAATAAGTGCCGGAATATTTCAACAATTCATTTGATTTATGGTTTTCTTCTCTATTTATAATATATTTATTGAAATATTGATTACTTTTTTCCGTCTTTTTGACCATTCAATCAAAAATAAGTGAAAGAAATGATTGATTGATTCAAACAAAGAGTTTCAGAGAAAATCATTAATTCACACAATTTTATGGACGAAAAAGTAATTTTCATTTCAATTGATTTGAATTATGAATTGATAATTGCTTTGCCATTCATGTCAGGTGTGATAAAACAGGTAATTTATCTTAAATTTCATTTTCACTAAAAAATATATTTTTTCAAAAATATCTATTAATTTCTTTCATAAATTGATTTCAATATCAAAGTGTATAATAAATATTTTCATTTCAATGAATTACTGAACTTTACATTTGTATTACAATAATGGACTCAGAAATTGGTGTTTAATAGAGAGTGAAAGTGAATGCAAACTAAGTTAGTGTTAACTCATGTGTAATGAAATGAATACACAATTGATTTGATTTTGATGTTTAGTTAAATTCAATGTTAAGTGAATAACAGTCTCTTGTTTTTCAATTACTGTTAAATTGCAATCAAGTGATGACACCCTTTCCCATGAACTGACATTTGATTAAATTATACACTTTCTTCACACATGAATTCAAATAACTTTAAAACATTACAAATATTTAAATTAAATTTTGATTAAAAACTAATTACTTATTCACACATAAGAGGGTATATTATTTATAAACCCTTAACTCTTTCTTGAGTATTATATTTGGTGAAAGGTATTATCAGATGAAATACTACATAATAAGATTTTAGCAGTCAATACATTAAATCAATGATTGACTAACTTTTATGCCATTTCAATGCAAACCACAATTCAATCAATAGTTTCAATCAGTTGTATATCAAAAGCACTGATAGATAACAATAACTTATTGACAATAAGTATTAAATTAAATCAAATACATGTATAAGATATCTATAAATCAATGGTTGAGTAGTAATGACAAAAACAGACAGAAATGACATTCACTTCCGAAGAGCCATCAAATCAATTGATCTTAAGATTGAAACAGTTTTTGGTAACAATTGAATCAGTTTTAGAAAACTTGAATCAAATTTCAATTTTTATTTGATGTCAACAACTGTTTAGGCGTTTTGACAAACATTTAATCCATTATTAACTAAATTGTCTGACATTTGATAAACATATCCGACAGCACCGGATAACAACACCGGCACTCCTTCTCCGGCACTCAAACCACAGCAGAAGACATTGTCGGCACTCGACTATTCAGTCTGTCCTATAATTTAGCGCTCATTAGTGAATAAAATTTTAATTTCCACTTCAATTGATTTTAAGGCAAACAAAACAATTGAATCAAAGATTAAGTTATTTACAAAAGAGTTAATCATTTGTTTAGACATTAATTATTTTATACAAACATTGATTTTTCGGGTTTTCTTTGTTTTAAGCAAATATTCAGCAAAAGTAAAGTCTATTTCACTTATGTTTGTGTGAAAGAAGTGATGTTTAATCAAAAAATACAGTCATTTGTCACGAAAAACGACACAAAATTTGATCAATATTTTTGATTAAAATAAAATACTTTTTCAACAGATTTGACAAAAAAAACAAAAATATTTATATATTTTTCGTTTTTCTTGTAAAATATTTGTCAATTTCTATTGAGATTTAACATAAAACCTCATAAATTATAATGAATTTCATGAATACTTTAATTAAGAAATTATTAATTACTTTATAATTACATAAACTTCTAGTCAATGATTAATTGCTTTTCTGTCGGAGAGTGACTGTCCAGTCATTAATTTAAGGGTTTATTGTGAAGAAATACAATATTTTAGTCTTTTTTAGGAAATCTGAGCTTTTTTACAATTTTCACACAAAGTGCTGACAACATATTGATATATAACTACTTTATTTACAAAACATATATCATTTGACCGGAAATAAAGATTTGAAAAATCAATTCATTGATTGTCTTTAACTTTTTTAACTCAAAAAATCAAAAACAGTATTAAATATAATGAATGACTTCTTCAAACAATTTTCCGTTACATTAGTCTCTCTTCTGAAACCCATTTGTCTCTTGAAAACTGAACATAAGTTAATTCATAGACTTTTTCGCGACATTAAGAGTGAGAAAGATTTTCTTCATCTCATTTGTAATCCAACAAAATATTAGTCAAAATTTAATTATCAAATAATGAAATATAAATATATTTCACAAAAATTACAAATCAAAGCATTTTAGCTGAAAATTAATGAAATATAAGTATAAAAACAACTTCTTTAGAGTTAAAACACATTTTTTATTCATAAAAACATTTTTATTAATAAATGAATAGATTTTTGTTTTCAATTAATTTTGTAAATAATTTATGAGAAGTAATGAAAATAATATTTTCTTTGAAGTTATGTTTTGAATCAAACATTTGATTAGTTTTATATTTTATACAACTTTTTTTATTTCACTTTTTTTTGCAAATAATTTATTTTCTTTTAAAAGCCTTTGTGACGGAAAAACACTATACAATAAAAAAACATGAAATATTTATATAATTATGTAAAATATAAAATAAAATATTTAATAAATAGTTTGACATTTTATTCAACCCCGGTATAAATCTGATGAATAATTTTCAGATTGTTTTATTCATAAAATCCGGTGTTTTATGAATATATTAATATTTCTTTTACAACGATTGGGAACACAAAAAAATGTATTCATTTATCAAACACTTAAACAATATTTAAGTCATTGATAAATGTAATACAAGTTTTAAATATCAATAGTTTTTATACAATCCTTGAATTGAAGATAATTTCATGATTTATGATTATATCTTGTAATATTTGGAGAAGAGATTTCTCAATCAACCATGATGAATTGAATGTATTGAATAAACTTTAAAATATTTAAATCTACACAATATATTCATTTTTAACTGGGCATTTTAATACCAATCAATAGTAAGTAAGATTGAAAGTTCAATACAATATGTAATATCTGAAAAAATATTTTTGATTTTAAAGCTGTCATTCAAAAAGGATTACAAAAAGTGCTTCAAATTCATTACAGACACATAAATCCAAATATAAATTCATAAAATTTGGGATTAAAGTAACATTGATCACATTATCATGATAGTAAATTTTGTTTTCTACCTGAAACGATAAACAATTTAAAACATAATAAGCGTTGAAATAGTTGTCATCTTTTTTAACACAATAATTGAATTACTCTTTCAGTTATAACTCTATTATAACTCTATTATCACTTCAACTCAATATCAAAACTGAATTAAGATTTCCTTTCCTTAACAACAGATTAATCTCAAGAATATTCTTCAACTCTTTTAATGAGATATTTTTTCTTCTCTTGTGATCTACCGGTGCTCTCCTAACAGTAGTCTACAATCAGAGACACATTACAAACAGTATTAATTGTCTGTTAACTCAATATTTGAGGGGAAGTATGGTTTAAGTGCTCTGTCTTTTTCAAAAAGCATTAATAATTTCACAATTAATCCTAAGTTTTATCAATTTATTTCGGAACGAATGGCCAAATATATTGTTATCAAGTCCGATTTGAATTATTGTTTTAATAGAAATCAGATCAGGATCAAATTGAGATTCTGGTGCCTCCCAGTGCGCATTGCCTAACAATACTGGAAATGCTTAGACGAGTGATTGCAAAACTACCGCCCCTTCGGCCTATGAGTGGCATTCACTGTATATTATATTCAATGTGTCTTCACTTCAACATCAAAGCACAGCAAACACTATTCAAAGCACTGGCAGTCAATGGTTTGCAGTTTTGGTAATGAATCTGAAAATGTTTTCAAATAAGGTTTGAAATCTAATAAAAAATTATTTATTAAAATTGTTTCACAAATAAAACCAAACTTTTGCTCAAAACCTCTCAATTAAGTGAATGAATGGTGAAAATTGTTGTCGTGTGTAAATGTACTTGGTCATTACATGCTCATTTTGAGTTCATTATATACAAGTGAATTGAAGAAAACTTTTAAAATCCAAGTTCTCATAACTACTGAGAATATTCTGATTAATAACATTAAGTCACCTGAACTTTGCGCCCCTTAAACAATGGAGGAACTGGATTACCTGAGCAATTCATTCCCAAATCTAACTCTTCTCGAGATATTTGAATTGTTGAACATAACGGCTCCCAAATCAGAGTCAGCCAGTGTTGGCAATGTGTTGACAGTCGCCGCCTATTCACTGATAATAATAGTCTCCCTTTTGGGCAATACATTGGTCTGTAAGGTATCGTTGGAAAACCCGACCACAACTAACTCACTGATCTTATCCCTGGCCATTTCGGACCTATTGGTCACTGTATTCAATATACCACTAAATGTGGCCCGTCTTCTGCTGGACGAATGGCCTTTCGGACAATTCTTATGCTTTTTTGTGCCATTCATTCAAGTGATGACTGTCTATGTGTCCAGTTTTACAATGGCTGTGATCGCTATACACCGTTGGCGGTCAGTCACATCCCGGCTCACAATAACCTCCTGCTCGAAGCGCTCGCTCTGGATAACCATAATCAGCACTTGGACTCTGTCCGCAGTGATGGCTATTCCTCTATCGATGTACAATCAAACACAGAAAGTGTTGATATATAAGTACGTCACCCGATGTCGAGTGGTTTTCCCCAAATCTGAATATGACATCCCTCTCATCCTAACTATTGAGTGCTTTCTCACTCAATATTTAATACCCCTGTCGTTGGCCTGTATTATAGTAAGTATTAATTACTTTTTTAGTTTATTAGCACTAATGATAAATTAGTAGACATACCTCTCAACAGATTTGATATCCAGTGCTGTCTTCTAATAAATATTAAATTATTATTTCATTAGTTTTGCAAAAAATAAAGGATTTTTCGCGGATTTGTTGTTTAAAACTATAAACAAAACAATCGCTAAAAGCCTTTAAAAGCTGTCAAATCCATCAGATTTTCAGTGGATTTAAGCACTAATTAATTGTTATATATTTACCCGAAAAGGGATTAACGTTTTGAAGTATTTTTAGGTCAAACTCTCCTTTGCTTTAAAATAGCAAAAAATATTTGATTTATTTGTCAGAAAAAAGTTGCGATTAAATGAAAAATCAATTTTTACTTTCAGTCCATTAGAGAAATGTCAATCAATCGAGTATTTTAAGCTAAAAGTTTGAAAAATTGGGTTTAAGTTTAAAATTAAAATCTAATTCTTGTTTTTACTTAATCTCATCCATAGTATGGAAAGATAGCTATCGTTATCTCAAGACAGGGGAAAATCGCTAATTTAAGAGGTAAACAAATTATTTTACTTATAATTGGATTTTTGTTTTTTATATTATTGCATATAATAAACATAAAACTGTGTTTTCCTATCAATTATTATGAGTTAAAAATTTTAATCAAATAATATTTATAATAAAATCATATATCATATCAGAAACTGTTAAATAAGTTACCAAATGTTTGAGCGCTTACTCTATATTGCAATTAATTTATAATATATTTTTGAAATGACATTTATTTAATGACACAAATCTTATACAAAACTATGTATGATCTCATGTGTATTGAATTAGAGCACAGCCTTGTGTACTGTCAGTACCGTTGGTATCACTGGTCGTATAAATTGTATTTAATTAAAGAGTAAATGAATTTTTGAAAATCAAAACAATTTTATTTTCAAAACACTCATCGATTTTAAATACAATATTTAGTTTGAAATCTAAAAGCATTTACTACTAAAAGCATACTTTGCCCGCATATCTCCAGTTCAGCTCAGGTTTGTCTAAACATTAAACTTTCATAAAAGATATGCAGAAAAAATAGTTGAAAAACAAATTGACTTTTCTTTCATTTCTTTTATCTATTATTTGGTGTTTTTGTATGCAATACACAAATATATTAAAAATATGCGAAACAATTATTTTGAATAAAATTTAGATCTGAATACAAAAACTATTGAACAAAAAAAGACCTAATATTTTATTGAATGCCAAAAAATGGTTTGCATTTTGTACACAAAATAAACAAATATTAAATATTAAAGTCCAAAAAAACAAACAAAATTAATGCTTCAGATCTGAAAGTAAATCAAAAAAGTGTTTCAAATCATACATTAATAAAAGATATTAAAGAAATGATTGGAATATATAAAGTGTGAAGAAAATCATTGTTATATCTTCTGTTCCTGTCCTCCAGTGCTATAATATATGGATTTTTATGATACTATCGGCTCAAAAGACTGACACAACATGTCAGCAGACAATGAAAATTTGACCAATCATTCAATGCTTGTATTATTTGGACTATTGTTTTGATTAAAAGGGACGCAAAGTATTGTTTCTTGCGTTCAGAAGAGCTTTTATATAGATATCGTATAAATTCTGAGCTTTTTTGAAAATGAATAAAAGCCAGACAACTGGACTGGGATATTTTGTTTATATCTGCTGTCTATACAAGTGAAATGGTTTCAATAAGTCTCACATTCACTTAACTGTCTATCAAAAAATTATTGAAAACTTCACTGAGTTTTGGAGAAAACAATTATAATTTTATTTTCTATAAGACTTTTGTATAAGAAATTGAAAAATAATACAATTTTTATCATAAAAATGGAAATATTTTTAAACATTTCTCTGATTTTTATAAATTTTATGCAAAATTTTCTTTCAAAACAATCTTTTCTTGAAATGCAATATTAAATGTTTATTCCATAGACCCTGGGGTTTGGGATTTAACGTCAATTTTTAAATTGTATTCAATTTTGATTGTTATTTACTCTAAAGTATTCAATCATTTATTTCAAAAATGTTTCACTAATTCAGTGAAAAACATAAAACAAATCTTTTATTTTTGAATTAAACTGAGTTTTCAACTATAAATAGGAAAACCTTTTTTCAATGACTGACATAACATTTAATACAAAAACTAAATGTTATCCTTTTGTTTGACTTTATATTTTTGGTTCACTTGTATTAACTTTAAATAAGAAATAGTTTACAATAATCTCATGAAAAGAGTTTTATTACAAAGAAATCTTCAATTATAACAATAAAACTTTGATTTATAGTTGTTTTCTGTATCACAAGAATTGCTTTAACTTTTTTTGTATTATTTGCAAAATTTAGATATTTCTCTCTTCAAACAAATGATGAGAGAGAGAGAGAGAGAGAGAGAGAGAGAGAGAGAGAGAGAGAGAGAGAGAGAGAGAGAGAGAGAGAGCGCTTTGTGCTCAAAATACAATTTCATTGAACGATGTCTTAACTACTAATTTAATTCAGACCTGAGTTCAGGCTTTTAATGATAAGTAAAATAAAATAAATATTTCTTAAAACTGTGGATTCAATGGAAACATTATTTTAAGAATTTGTTCACTAATTTCAGTCAATTGTAAACTAATTTCATATTTTTTTTCTTTAAATCAAATGAAGGTTTAATTAAAGTGAAAATATTTGCTTAATTTTATTTGAAAGGAAAAAGAAAAGGTAAACTAACTCTCAATCTATTAATGAAATTAGCATTTATTTCACATCAAAAAAATTAAATGCAATTAAACATAAGATTTTTAAAATATATTTTTGAATGCATTTTATAATTTACTGTCAAATTACAACATAACTCATTGCATAATGAGTTTGAAAACAACTCTACTTGCTCATTATATTTTGCTAACTCTATCATTAAAATAAAATATTCATATTTTATAAAATTTCATTTTGCAATTATGTACCTGATCATTTATATCAAGGATATGTCTCTCAAAATATTAAAATATCTTTATTTAAATTTTATTTTATAATATTTGCTTTTATTTTCATTTTTCTGAAACAAAACTTTTAAATCTATCACTACTTCTGACTTCAGTATTGGTTTTGATATTTATAACCATTAGTCTCACAATCATTACATTTTCCAGCGATGTCTGAGTCCGTCCTCTCATATGGGAATTGAGAGAATATTTTGAGGGAAAGGGAGACTAAAACTCACTTTCTTTTCAATCACTGGAATGGAGACTCAAATACTACAGAATCTGATCACGAATTTCAATGTCTTTGAAACCATAACTAATGGTTTGAATCTAAGGCTAGAGTTTGGATGAGAAAACAAATTGTATTTCTTTATCTGTTTTTTAGTCTAGACTTTAATTAGGCTTTACTTTTTGATAAATAGATACATACATCAGCCATAAATTCAGATCGGAATAGACTCTGAATCTATGAATTTTACCCTTTTTTGTGACATAAATATCAAATAACTAATAGACAAAAATAGGAGAGATGTCCTTTTGTATAGACCTGATTTATTGGCTCATTAAGAAAAGGAATATATTATGTGCTGTGTCCTAATTGTGTAAGAATGACTCTGTTCAGATTCACTACTTGATTGCCCATTGAATTTCAATTTAGTGCTAAACTAATTATTTTCATCAAAATATAAACAGTTTTTATACAACTTGTGATAAAATAAATTTAATAATAGACACAAGTCTTTAGTTTGTAAATCCATAAACCTATTCAGAGAACTCATCTCTTCTTTCACTTAATAACTGCCTTTTATTCTGTTCTACCCCTGAATTAGCAGTGAAGACGTGTTTAAAATTAATTCTGCTTTTATGCCCCTTATAACTGAAAACTAGAAACCATTAATGATTTCAATTTACAAGTATTTTAAATCATTTATGAAAATTACTTCAAACAAAGAATTAGAAATATTTGATATACTGTTCCCCAGAGTTGGCCAAACATCTGGCAAAACCAAATTCAAAGAGTTTTTTCACAAAATATATTGACTCTCATTGGGATTCAAGTCTTCAATATATTTCACTTTCATATATAAAATATGTGTTTTCGGCCAACACTGAGTCAAAATAACACAATATCACTCAAAATCAGTGGAAAAATACGCCAAATATTACTGAAAATTGAGTTTCACTTCATTTCAAGAGTTTATGAAAATACTTGAAAAGACTTTAAGAAACTTTAGTTTAGTTTCAGTGCAAATAAAAGACTCAAAACAAGTCTCAAATAACAAAATTGTTTTTTTCTTGTTATTACTTAATACCAAATTTCACTGATATCACAGACCAATAATTGTATATAAATCAGATAATTATAGTTACCTGGACTTTTACCTTTACTCAACTGTCCATAACTTATTGATTTTGTCTCAAAAATTAACTATTTTTCAGATTTAGTAATTTCAGGCATAAACACAAACACAGTATACAATTAAAGACATTTTGATTATATGGGAGACTATCTGATCATTAAATTGATTAAATAAACAAAAACAAAGTAGTCTTTTATGTCATTATTTAGTTTGCATTTAATCATCAATTTTATTATTGAGTAGTAATTAATAAATCAATTAATTATTTATAGACTAATAATCATTTGAATGAATAAATTCATCAAAAGATTGTATTAATAATTAATATTAACTTAATTTTAATTAATTTATAATAAACGTATTTAAACATACCTGGGTTAAAAAATTTCATAATTAATTGAATATTAGATTTACATATTGTAATTCAGTATGAAATCTCCTGACATTTAAATAAACTAATCCGGAATATACTGTACTCTTTTGTATCCGTTTGTATTTGTTTTAAATACGTTAAGCCTTATTGTATGTGTTTAGATATAATCCTTTACTAATTAACCACAAATGCGTTTTACCAGTATATAAATTCTGGTTAACTAACCTTGGCATGAACTGTCAGCTTATTTCTCATAATATTTTCAACTAAAAAATATTTTAAGTTATTATGACATTTAAAAAATAATATATTTTTAAAGATTTTGTTTATTTTAGTCACAAAATATATGCTTTTGACAACTAGCTCAAATCAAATTTTTAGTTGAGTGTTTTAGTCAGTGTTGGGTACTTTATTGGTTTTTAAATATTCACTCCTAGGCCTAAGAAATTAACTTACATTGATACTTGTAAATAAAAATGTATTTAAAAATCATTAAAATTCCCATCTCTAGCTAGAGTATCGATAAAAGATTCTAGATAAATACATTGGTGAAAAATAAGGGGTTTTAGTCTAAAATTATTTTACAATATTTTTAGAGAAATAAATATAACTAAAAATTTCAAATTTCTTTTCCATTGAAATACAAATATAATACTCATATGAATCATATCTAATGTTTCCAAACCAACGGACAGTAGGCCTGAATTGGCTTTTCTTTCTTCAAAGTCAGCATTTCGTCTCTGATTTCATTGTATTTTAAACTCAATAACCAAAACCTAAGTTAATAAGTGTTTTACAGCAAAATTGCATCAGATTTTGGCCAAATATTAAAATTGAATTCAGTTATCAGTAAATTCTGTTAATTAAGAGCACTTTATGTGAATTATGTGAATGAAAGGGCATTTAATTAAATAAATATTATTTAATCAACAGTTAACTGGAAAACGCTTTAATCATTTGAGACAATAATGAAGTCTTCAAACAATTTTCATATGTTTTTTAATGTAATTATTGATTCAATAAAATTTATTTCAATTAACATAATGTCAGAAAAGGGTAAACAGATTATTGAGCTTGATGAGTTATATAGCTTTCAAATGTAGGGAAAGGTATGCAAAGATAACTCAATAATTAATTTTCATTTTTCACAATTTTATATTAACTTAAATTGGATTACATTTTGAATTCAATTATATATTAAGAAAAAGAAAAATATGTTTATATTTTGTGTTTTCAACAAAAAACTGATGTTTAATGAAATTTTTGTCAAATTTATTTGTGATTTATTATTTAGTTTTGAATTATATTTCATTTTAATAATTGAATATTATGCCCCTAAACAGGGGTTATAATCATAAGTCTAACTCTGGAGACAAACGTCTATTATTTCTTGTTTTGTAAACAACATTAAACTAAAAATATTTGAAAATACTTTTGTATAAAATTTAGATAAAGATATTTATCTCATATTTCATATTGATTTAAGACATGAACTTTTTCTCAATATTGTTACAGTAGTTTCAGAAAATACACTCATTATTGTAATTGACATGACTTTTAAGGGGGCGTAAAATGAAATGAAAATAGATTTCAATATAGTCTACAAAAATATCATTATTTCAGTTATATCTCAAGAAAAGGTGAACAAACCTCATCCCAACTCCCCCTTAAAAATACAGATTTAGACATACTTTATATCAGTATCTTATGTTACAAATAATTTATTGATTTTCTGAAATAAAAGTAATTTTAATAAACATTTTATTCAAAACTAAAGACAATATTACATGAAATAAACGTTTAATTAATTTTTAATTAAACTAATACTAAAAGTCTAGACATTTGGTGATCAAAGAGGTATGTATTGAGACATTGAATGCATTAAACATTAAAATCTAATCAATTATTATCTTATTGAACGGATTTAGCAAAACAAGCGAAAGGCACCGGTAGTTAATCAGTAGATGGTATGCCAGAGAATAGAGAAAAATCGATTATCGATGGAAAGCCTTACATAATCTCTTTAAATGATTTATAGCATAGTTATGCATATATTAGATATATTGTGTGTATTAAGTGTATGATCTGATGAGCCCTACATACACCTTGATCATTTACACCTCACGTTCAATGCCTTAGTATCAATATTTTCTGTATTATTTCTTTTATAAATAAAAATAGTGGAAAACCTGGAATATTCTGGTGCTTTTGGGCCATACAGTTCTGTAATAGTTATAATAATCTCATTTTTTCATACCCCTTACAATTGATAATATAATCTATTATTAACTAATTATAATAATCTACAAAAACATTTCCCATTTATTTCAATAATGTGTGAATTGAATACAAATTGCTTTATAACTGATAACAAACACAAAAAAAACACAGAAATGAAAAGTTTTTGAAGAATTTCTTGTTTTTTGTCGATTTGTTTGCTTTCACTTAAATTCAATATAATTTAAATGCAAATAATGTTTTGACATCATCACTAAAATCCGGTTCAGTTTTAAAGCATATGCGGAGAAACCAATTAATAGTTTGTGATAAAATGTTATCCACACTATTTACCCCTTCCTGACCAACACTGACGAGTGGGAGATAACATTCATAAAAAAATATTATAATAATTATCACAATTATTGAAACCTTTTTTGCACAATAAAACAAAATGTATTGAAGTCTTCATAAAATCAATAATGAATTTCCTATTAATATATGAATTAAATATCAATGAAATGGTTATAAAAACTGTTATTAACAGACATTAAAATAATGTGATTTTGTACCACATTTTAGTTTTATGTTTGGATAAAACATAAAAAATTGTTTTTTAAAAGCTTTGAATCAAAATATGAATAATTAATAAACAGTTTTGTAATTGAATTTTATTTTTATTGCAATGAAATCTCAAACAATATATTTGATTGAAATTCATTTGATATTTTCATTAAATATATTGAAAATCAGTTTCAAAAACAAAATTATTGTTTTATTATTGGTCGAAAAAATATATTCAAAATATTAAACAACAATTTTGTATAAAAATCTTAGTTTCAAGTAATTGATTGCATTTTAGATAAAGAGCTGACAAGAAATAAAACTTAATTTTTATCGACAGATATATGACATAAGTATTCATTAAGACTTATATTTCATTCAGATTTTAGTCTTCAATGAATTGAATAAATATTATATTTTGAGATCAAAAGAAAAGTTTCTTTTATATTAAATGTATTGAAATATAAGACAAGAAATAAAATTTAAATATTTTGTCATTCGAGCGGAAAATCTCTTTATATTTGACTAATTTTATTTGAATTTACCCTTCAATTGGCTCCGGATCACAAACAGGGGTCTTATATTGAATTGCATAAAGATATTCATGAATAAGACCTACTCTTCAATTAAGTTGTGAAACATTTTATTTGAGTTTTAAAATAATTTTAGTGTTTTTTCACATTTTAAACTAAAGAAAACTTTTACCTGGTTTCAAAATCCCTTTTACTGAGAAGTTTTGAGAAATATTTATTTATTTTATTTCATCTAAAACTCAAAACACAAAATAAAATTAATTCATTATTTTTTGCAAGAAATCCGATTCAAAGGCATATTATTTCTGTTTGAGTGAAGTTCAACGAAAAATAAAAAACCAAAAAATGCAATCAAAATATAAAAGCATTTCAATCATTGCATTAAAAATATTATTTTATTCATACCATTAAAATTGATATATTTTCAAACAAATCTAACTACCCTTTCAATAGATACGTGGTAAGTTGTGTGGGTAGATTTCTATACAAATTGTATATATGCTTGCAATTGGTAGATTGTCAGATATTTAGATACCCTGAGATATTTGAATATTTTATTTAATTTAATAATTTTAAGACTATAATCATCTTGGTAATTATATATTAAAATTAAATAAGCTTTAATTAAAAAAATTTGCTTCAAATATTATTTTATGAAACTCTAGATCCTCTTAAGTTATACTAATATTTTTCTCATGACTGAAAGGTTTTAATAATTTAAATGTAAACCCCATTAAGAGGTAAAATATTATTTGAATATTACAAACAATTTATACATTTTGTGATAAATCGCATAAACTCTGCAAACATTTTATCATTTTTCTGATGAAATAGATTATAAATACAAATGATTTGAAAACTCGGACAGACATTGAATGATAATAAAGCAAATGTGATGTTAAGTGTGACTCACATCTGAAATATTGTTATTATTTCTGTTTCTCTTATTATTATATATTGTGTTAAGTGTTTCAAATGATTTAATTTATTATAAGATGTTTTGACTGTCATCTTCAATGAATGAATGCAATATACTTTCTCATTTAATTTCCCCTAAACTCCCATTCAGTCATTTGATGACAAACTCTGTTTTTACTTTACATTAATATTTACACAAAATACTAACGCATTGTGTAAGAGATGAGAGAAAATAATTGCAATATTTTTCTCACATATGTTTAGTTTAGAAAAATTCATTAATAGATTACTGTATTGAATGAAATCTCATCTGTGAATGAAAATCATTATTTAGTTTCTGGCTTTCAATTCAATTGTTTGTAAATTTCATTCAACAAAAAATACAAAATTAAATTAACAAAACATTTTCTTCACTGTATTTCAAACACAAACCAAAATATTTAAAACCGATTTCAATAATTTAATCAATTTTTGTATTTAATAGATAAAACAAAAAATATATTATCTATTGTCAAATGTATTCAACATTTACTGAACTCTAGAGGGACAGGCAGTATGTGACTGAGCCAGATACATCACAAACTGACCCGAATTATCAATAAAATACTTAATTAACTAATTTTTCATTGGGATTACAATTAGACATACATTATGTCAAAGAATACATTGAATCGATGGCTGATATTCTGGTCATTAGGACAGTAGTCAGCCGTGCGGTGGACTTGACATAAGCATTAGCCCTATAGCCCTGTGCCGTCACAGTCCATATGTATCGCAATGGTTGGCAATATGTGTCAGAACTTCTATCATTTCGTTTACTATTAATAGCTTTTACTAAATATCTGTTTATATTAAGAGGAAATGTCGACAAAAATAGTCAAAGATTTTGTTGAATACGACATATCCTTAAGTCAAACACAAAAAGTGTATAAAAAATTGATTTTCAATTTCTTTATACAATTATTAAATGCGCTGTAAATTGAATGAAAATGTTTTTTGAGTGTTTCTGATGTAATCTTGGAGAGAGTGAGTGAAATGTTAATTAATAGAGAATGTACTCATTTTATTTATGCATGGTGATAAACTTGACATTACCATTCGAATAGCCCAAAGTGTTTAAATATTAATATATCACCATGCACAATCTTCACAAAAAACAAATCGATAAAACCTGAATATTTAAGTTATATATGAAAACCACTGTATTTTTATTTTTTTAAACATTCAAAATTCTGAAGCTAAACATTTCTATTAACAGTTTTCCCCCTTATCCACCCTTAAAGGCTTTATCTTTATTTTAATATGAACTTTTGAGATCTCCATGTGCTGTAACATGAAAGCACTGTTATCTTTAAAACTCATAATTATTTCATCGGATATTTTATAAAACCATTACTACAATAGACGTAAGAAGCTATGAATTTGAGCATAAATTTTGAGCAAATATTTAAATAATTTAAAAAAAACTACTGAAAAGAAAAAATACTTTTTTCATTTATGACTTAAATCCTATTGTGTTTACATTTGATGTGTATTTCAAAAACATTAAAGTTATTTTAAATTGAAGTTTATTTTACTACTTAAAAGACATTTTTCACAAATACTAAGTAATATATTTTAAATAATATCCCCCTTTGACTTAAAACTAATGTTAAATAAGTAATGAATGATATTTTATTAGCAATAAATTATTCATTGCTTTTGAGTCTAAAAGCAATCAAATTAATTGATAAATAATTTATTCAACAGATATTGAGTCTTAAATATAAAGTTAAACTTAATTTAGGGGTTTTTTGTAACACGAAAACAGGTCTGAGTTTTAAATTCAATTTGGTAAATGTCAGGGTATATCAGGGTATATCAAAATATATCAGGGTATATCAGCGTGTATCAGGGTATATCAGGGTATATCAGGGTATATCAGAGTATGTTTAGTAAATAGAAATAATTGAATTTTATTTTCAGTTTTGTTGAATGAAATGTATTTTATTTGTTGAACACTCAAGAGATTTAACAAATTGTGTGAATAAACCCACACTTAGTTATGATAACTCGTCTTATAAACACATTTCAAAATATAAAATTACAATTTAAGTTAAAAGTAATATAAAATTGTTGCCTGAATTTAAAATTGCATGGTTGTTTGACATTTCACCATTTTTGGATAAATAGTAAATTACTCTTTGTTTACTATTAAATGTGGTAGTATCTATATCTTAGATACAGGTATATAAAATCTTTGTATATCTTAAATGCATTTTAAGTGTACAGATATATTAATAATTTGATCTAGTACAGAGAATAATATTTTGATATTTATATATTCAAAATCAATACTCAGTTAGTCTTAAGAGATAATTATCTCTTTTAGTTGCGTTTTAGTTATATATTATTGCAAAAAGAGTGAAATCATTGGTTTGTATATCAGATTTTGTTAATATAATTAGTGTTTTATTATATATTATATAAAATACTAAACAATTATTTAATTAATTGTATTATATTTCTGCTAACAATTGATTGATATTTGTGCCGGAGTTTCAAATTTTAGTTAGACCTAGAACATTAGTTTAATTAACATTTGTCTACAATTCCTATCCAATCATTAATTACAGCCTTTTCTGCACTAAATTTAATTAACAAATGCAAAACACTTAAAGACTGACAATATTGTAAGTCATATGAAAGAAAAGGTAATTTTATTCAATCACAACTGAAAACTAATTTCAATTGTAATTAAAGTATTTTTTTTGTGAAAACTATTGAATAATTTCAGATTCAAATCATACCTTATCACTAATGATATGATTTGACAAACACTTAAATCAATTGCAAAAAAATTAATGATTTTTTACTTCTGTTTTTGGTATACTTTTTGTTGACATTTCTCAAATACATTGCTTAAAGCAATACCTTTTTGTTATTTTTATAATAAAGTCGATATTAGAGTAAAGAAAATATTGTATTATACGTCGAGAGAGAGAGAGTGAGTGAGTGAGTGAGTGAGTGAGATAGAGAGAGAGAGAGAGAGAGAGAGAGAGAGCGAGAGAGAGAGAGAA
>JAQGAT010000813.1:0-22458 GCA_034687845.1 Pantelozetes paolii
GCCTCCCTGTCCCTCAACAGAGTCTTTATGTCTCTCTAGCACTGGTTATTCACCAAAATTGCAGTAACTGTTAAGATATGCAAAAAGTCTATCTTTTCTTCAGACAACTGTCCGCACAAAACAACCTGAGCTTAAGTCACATATCAATTGTTTGCCATAAAAGCACTCAAACTCTCTGTCCTTTTGAACAGCATTTCAAACCAAATAACAATTTATTTCACTTTTATATCAATTATTAGTCAATTATTTTTGAACTGCTTTTCAATCAAACAATTTATTCAAAGCTTTTCAGTCATTGAAAAATATATTTAATTTTATTTTGAAAATCAGTTTTAAATGAAAATTAATTTAATTAAATGTGAAATAAATTGTGAAATAAAATAGTTTTCAATTAATTATTAAAACATTAAATGTTATGAAAAATATTTTTTAATTATA
Organism: Pantelozetes paolii; assembly: GCA_034687845.1. Lineage (NCBI taxonomy): Eukaryota > Metazoa > Arthropoda > Arachnida > Sarcoptiformes > Oribellidae > Pantelozetes > Pantelozetes paolii. Next base: position 439 of record JAQGAT010000813.1, read on the forward strand.
ATGAAAAATACATTAAAAGTCTTAAACATTAGTTAAATGACAGAAATGTTTATATTTCTCTCAATTTGTATGAAATATTTCAAAAAACATGAAAATAAATGATATTTTTTATAAATTATTGTAAATTTTGAAACAGTTTTTCATATTTTAAACATTTATATAAAAAATTGTTTTATATTTGAAAAATATTTTAATCTTATATTTTATACAACATTTTTGTGTTTCAGTCATTTCTGAACAAAGATTTCAAAGATTTAATCATAAGTTTTGAGTTTAAGTTAAACCAAATTATTAAACAAATATAAAATTTAATAAAATTAATGTCTATTTAAATCCATTGAAGAATTGCCACCAAATTTATAATTATATACCAACCCTTGCATACGGTATGAAACGTTGCAATAGGGCTGAAGTGAACTCAACTTGATTTTGCAAACTCAGGTTATTTACAAATTGTTTGTATTAGTGATACAGTATTGCTAATAATTAGATCTAAAAGTATCTGAAAATGCTTTCAATATTGTAATGAAATTAAATATTTTAATATATAATGCATTTTATTTGGTATTAGTTTTGATAGTATATAAAAAACAAAACATATAATCGGTATTCAAAACATAAAACATTAAAAAATCGATAAAACGTTAAAACATTAGAAAAACTAATGATTTGATTGTTTTAATGGTTTTAATAATATTTTATGTATTAATTGTTTGATTTGTTTTTCATTTGATTATATATTTAATTAAAAAAACAAATTTTATGTCATTTTTTAATTTTTGATTGATTTTTAACATTGAATTTAATTTCAATTAAACATTAACAACACTTTCGCTATTAAAATGTGAAAATCTCATATAAGGAAAGGGTGTTCAACACTCTTATCAAAATTGGTTTTTAACTAAAATTTGAGCCTCTTTTCAATAGATGCCAACAAAAAGTATACTTTAAAATATACGTTACATTCACCCAACATGACCATGCACATACAGTGCACACACACAGCACATACAGTGCACAAATTATCTATTTAATGTTTTAATCCCTAAGGGTTGGTGTTGTGGGCAATATAAAGGCTATGTTAACCTTCACTGCAAAGCGAGACAAACACTGATGAAGACAGTGATCCTCAAGTGAGGAATATTTTGGGAACCGACTGACCCCTTGGCTATCGTTAATTTATGTTAATATTAATTCTGAGATTCCAACCCCTGACCCCTGGAATTCAGTGCTAAAGAACAGTAATGTTAGGAAAATATGTTTGAGTTTTGTTTCTGAGCCTAAAATATGAGTACAAAAGCAAAAGTTAAAGCAATTCTCAGAAGTGTTTAAAATCTCTTTATTTTAGAGATTACACTGAAAATTGAAATTTTGTTGAAATCGTAAACAAATTATTTTTTATTTCAGGATTTTTTTCGAAACTGAGAGAAGAATTGAAAGAAACTATAAAAACAAAAATTAATTCAAAAGTCTATTAATTATTGAAAAAATATTTACGACTTTGTGAACAAAAACATTGTTTTAATTCATTGATATTTTTATGTCTTATTTGAATAAAACAAAGAATTTATTTATTTTCTCAAAAACCCCTAAAAAAGTCAAAGTTTTGGCAATCAATTCATGTAAGACTTCACACATTTAGTACACACTGAAGAACATTGACTTTGTTTGCAGTGCAGAGTCGACTAAATAAGTGATTCAACCATTGAGTGCCTCAGCAGTGAATAAAAGATCCACTTTTTCTGCTACAGTAGTGTTGACTGACTTTTATGTTATTTCAATGCAATCTTTGAGACAAACAAATGAGTTTCAAAAATGTAAAAACTCTTGGTTTCAGTTTTCTTAGCAAATGAATGGCATTTCAGGGGTATTTCAATGTAGAAAATATACAGAATTACTGTCCAATGAATTGATTTTACAATTTGTTAAAATATATACAAAACATTTGTAACACATTTTGTTTTGACATTTATATCAATATTTTTCTTATTATTTTTAACAAAATCTGTTTTATTTGACACAAAAACTATATTTTATCGATTTTAAAGAGTTAGAGACTGTTTGGCCGGTTATGTGAACAGACATACAATGAAAGCATTATAGCGATAGAGAGACTTGTTTTTCATTTCAAAGAGGGGTTTATTAATGTGAGACAAGTTATGCAGAGAATAGGGTGTTATGTCATATCAGGTAATAATAGGTTTGCAATAATAATAATACACTAACTGTTGGTAACATCTGTTATAAATAAACATTGAAATCAATTGAATGACTGTTGGATTCAATCCAAACAATTTGTTTTCAGTTTATCCAAGACTTTACTCTCAATTAAAAAAATTAATATAAATTGCGATATAAATAGAAATTCATTCATATTTTTGATTCAAATATTTATAAAAAAAATTACATTGAATTGAATGACAGATAAATTAATATATAATTAGTTTTTACATTAAATTTAATTATTTTTATTAAATATTTTTAGTTTTATTTCAGTTGGAGTTGTCCTGTACTGTCGATTGGCGTATACAGTGCCATGTCACATTATCTAGGACCTAGATTCTAGGTTTCCAATATTGAGATCAATTCAAATATTTATTAATGAACTAATTTCATTGAAAATTAAACCAAAAAACTGAAATGATTTAATGAACTCAGTCCTTGTTTTGGTGATAATTAATACACAAATTATTGAAATTTTTATTTCATTGATAACTTTTATTAAGCAAAAGCTATGTCTGTATTGAATTTATTTGTAATTATTTTTCAATTAATATTAAAACATTTTGTGTTCATTAGTCGCACTGGCAGTTAAGCACTGGTAGATTTTAAGTTTAAATCTAATACAGTATTTACTGCAGATTTGCAAAACAAAGCTTTGGATAATAAATATTTTAAAAAAATACTGAGAACTCATCAAATCGTTTGAAACATAAAATTGTAAAAAAACAAAACTCGCAAAAGACTTAGTGCTGAACAGATAAAGGCAAAGCACAGACAGGTTTGCCTTAATTTTGTTTTATATTACTGTATTTAAAATTGCATTTGTATTTAATATAAAACATATTTTTGTTAAAAATCAAGTAATTGTTGAAAAAATTTCATAAAATGTTTAGTTTTTTGATTTAAATTGAAATATTATTTATTGAATAAAATTGTTTTCAATAAAAATAAATTTGAATTTTGTTTTTCTCTCCAAAACGCCGTCTGAATACCCATTATATGTGTATTTGTGTTCAATGTGTTGACAACCGTTTCATTTCACTACAAAATTACATAACAAACAAAGTGTGATATATTAGTGTCTGAACTCTATATAAGGACGTAAACCACTAAATGCTTAACATATTTAGCTTTTATTGTATTTTGCCTTAGCAAGCACATTTTCAAAATAATTTTATTCTCAATTTTCAAATCATTTATCTTCAATAAAAACAATAGTAATAAATAAAAAGAGAAATGTTAAGTTTTAAATATTAAAATTAACGCATAATCACCCTTAAGGTGGTATTTGTTTTATAATAATTGCCAGAAATTGATAGCAAACTAACGATTAAATTGAAAATTTCAATACATTTTTGTTTTATTACTTAAATATATTGATAGTTAGAGTCAGACGTAAAACAAATCACTTATTCATAAATTAGTTTTAATAACCGGTTTGGCTCTCAATCTAAACATAATTAATAAGGATTTGAATGTTTAGTAATGTTTTGTAATGTTTAGTCAAATCATAAGTTTTTTTTAAGTAAAATAATATAAAAGCAGAGAATAATTGACAGAAAAAGCCCTTTTTATACAAAAATATTGGTCGCAAAGAGTGCTTATGTATGGGTTGTTAACAGTGTGTAACATGTTTTGCCTCAATCCAAATGCCAGTTGCAGTTCCCATAGATTAAGTGGCAAATGCTATGCCACTACTGAATGGAAAGGCATGAAAGGCATCAATTCATGAATCAATAAGCAGCCAAAGCACTCACAGCACCAACGGATCAGACATTCTCTCGCAAAAGAACTCCCAAACTGGCAACTGAAGCGCTGGCACTGGCACTCTGGCACTGGTATATCAGAGCTGAACCTATATTATATACCAAAGTAATCAAATTGAGTCGAAATACCAGAAAAGACTAATCCATCGCTTTTTGTTACCATTCCTTCAGGTTTAGAGAGAATTCTGATTTTCCTCTCATTCCTCCTCTCATTCATAATACAAATCAAATAAAACATTAAAATTCAAAAAATCTGTTAATTTTTAATTAATTTTTGTTAAAAATCACTCAAATTTTAATCAAAATAATTGTTTTTTACAAAAATATTGAAACGATTTTTGGTTGAGAATCAGATTCAAAGGGTTTCATATCATTAAAGCCAAGTATTTAAATGATGTCTGTGAAGTGAATAACCTTGGTTGTGGTTAAAATGATATGTTCATGAATAGTATAAATACTGTATATTCTTAGTTTAGTTTACATTTCTTCTTTTTATTCAAACATTTCTTGGATTCTCATTAAAATTTAATTTAATGTTAAAATCATATTTTCATTGAGTGCTCAATGATATCAATGATATTCACAAATATTTTATGAATATTTATTTCAAATTTCAATTTCATTGAATAAATTGTGTTTTGAAATATATTTTCTTTATTTACATATATTTAAAACAAAATTTGTATTTCTCTCTAAAAAATCATATTTATATATAAAATAGAGTTATCAGGGAATCAATACTAATGTAATGTATGAAACATTGAGGACTAACACAGAGGCGAACCATCTTTGAAACAGAATTGCCTTATATTTCAGGTATTTTTTCTTACATAACATGTCCTGAAGTGAAAACATAGATATTTTCTCAAAGTATTTCAATTAATACACAAAATCTTAATTCAAGTCATTTCTCTTCAGTTCAATGAATCGCAAGATATTTTAAAATTTATATTCAATTAAATGATTTAAACGAAGATTTTTTGTATTAATATAATTATAATTAAAAATTAATGAAACAATCGTTTGATTGAATCATTAGTTATGATATATTTCTTATAAATCTATTTTTATGAATGTATTTGGCTTTCAATACAAGCAATAGATATATAAAAAGTGCAAAAAAACCTATCGATTTGTCATTTATATAGATATATAGATATATAGACATGAAATTAAGTGTTAAATAAAATACTTCTGAATAAATATTAATCTATTTTTATAATAAATATTTTGTAATCAAATGATATGTTGTTTTAAAATAAATATAATTTTAATATAATATTAGATATTAATTGAAAACTAAATTAAAATAAAGTTTTCATTCATTTGATGAGAAAATACATTATATTTCAGTCTTTTATTGCTTTAAGTCTTATATAAGACTAAAATTTTATCGATTTGTTTGAAATGATTGGCTAATAAAGTGAGAAATTGTGTGAATTATATATTGTGTTATGATTTTCATTGAATTGTTTTCAAAACACAATACAAAACACAAATATTAAATATATTTTCATTTTATTTAAAGATTTTTTATTTAATATTGTTTTTGAGATAATATTTCTAAATATGAGAAACAATTGAGTTTTCAATGCAGACAACGATCGCCAGTAGTATTGATCGACAAACCAATCAGAGCTCGAGTTTTGTTAAACAAGAGTTTTGATTGGTTTACAGTTTCACTCACTTTTGGTTGTGTTTAATGAAAAGAAAGGAAAAAACACTGCTTTAAGGCTTAAGAGAGGAATACATGACTCGAATAACAACTCAGGGATTGAAGTGAATGTAAGACTGAATGCAAATCATATGAAAGCAAACCATCTCTTCATTCATGAGATAACACTTCACTTCAGACTTCACTTCAGTCGAGGTTACGAAGAAATCATTCACTAATTTATAGCCAATGCAGACAACGGACCCCTCTTTGCACTCACAGTCATTGTCTCTCCTTTTCTCATCATTTAGTGATTGTTTTTGTTTTACATTATTTTCTCAAAACAACCGAAACATAAAAAAGATTTAAAACATTAAATGAAAGCAAAATTTTGTGACAAAACAATAAACTTTAGGTTTTATTGGGGTTTCACTCAAACCCTGTTCACTCAAACCCTGTTCACTCAAACCCTGTTCACTCAATCTCTGTTCAATAGTTTTCAATATTATATAAATTGAAGACTGAATTCAATGAATACTTATTTTCATTCAAATCTATAAAAGATTTTTTAAAAATGTTTAAAATATCTTAAAATAAAAATAAAATATCAATTATTTAAGAGAAATGATTGGTTTATAAAGTGTAAAAACTACACGATTTGAGCATGGACAACTTCGCCATAACAAAGTACATTGTATCAATAAAATGATGTGTATAAAGTGAACATGAACATTTAATGAACATTTAATGCTGTGAATGTAGAAACAGAGTCTCAATCTATGGTTGGGTTTCATAATTGCATTGAAATAAACCCAACATTTGTTTCAGTGTTTGTCCGACAGATGGGATGACAACAGATGTGATGACAACTGATTGCAAGGAAAACACGTTTTTGTGTTGATTTTGGTTTCAATTGATTTCAATTAAACACTGATTTAAGTAAACAATGGCTAAGAGTTTGAGGTCTAAACGGATCCGAAAGATGAAAGCCATTAAGAGAGTGAGATATGGAGTGAAAGAACGCAAACGATTGGATCTATTGATTGAATTGAGGGACAGAAGAGGTCTTCAATCGGTTCCCACTTATGGACAACAAATCACTTGTAAATTATATTTCACTTTAATTGTCTCAAAATTATTGACGCCTTTGATGTGATTCACAGCTCAAGACAACACTGATGTGACACAAGTGGAGACAATGGACACCAGTGTCGCACTGAAGAGGAATAAGAAGACAATGCGGGATCAGTTTGGACACTACCCCCTGTGGATGAATGCCCGGAGGATTCAAAAGATTAAACACAAATCCAAAGTTAATGTCAAAAGACTTAACAAAAAGTCAAAACAAAAATAAATTTATATTTTTTAAATATTTTGTCATTTATTTGAATTTAAGGCCATTTAAGGGGATTTTAAAGCCATTTAAGGGGCAATTGATTTAAGTTTTTAATTTAATGTAAAATAAATAAACGTTTGATTTGTTTTCAAAACTGATTTTTATTAAACATTCAAAACTCAGTAATTTCTGTAAACATTGATTGCATTTTTATGTTTAATACCCGTCTCATCTCATTTTAATTAGCCAAATGTATCCTGGTGTCCGTATAATTCATTGAAAATACCCCCTTTCGAGATCAATTGTGCATTAAATCCATTGATGAGGAAAGTATTTATGTCTTAAATGGCTTGCAATCACACAATATATACATTCAATGATTTGTAAATATTAGTAAATGTCTGGCAAATACCCCTCAGGGGCTCATTTGGTCAATAACACTGAAACTCAATACAAAATTATTGAATAATTAGTCTATAAATGGATTGAAATTTTTGTCTCGACTTTGGTTTTAAAATGCTTTGAATTTTTGAAAAATAATTTTCAAATTATTATTAAATAAAAAATTATTTAAAATGTTATTCACTTTTTATTTGTCGACAAATGAATGAATAAAATATAAAAATTGCAAAAAATGTGCAAAAATGAGAAAAACTTGATAAAAATTGTGACTTTTTTTAAAAAACAAAAAATATATTATTTGACCCTTTCTTTCATTAATGACTTGATTTGAAATTACAGTAAATAATAATTTGCTTTAAATATATAAACAATAATTTGTACTAAAATTATATACAACTTTAAAACATTTAAAAAATAGTGAAATATTGATAATTTAAACCAATGTAGGGCATCTTGCACAACTTAGACCAATTAGACCAAGGTGGATAATTCAATTGTGGGTAAATATCCAGAATCTCTTAATTGAATGATTCTACTCTTTGATAACTCCTGACTCGCTTTGGTTTTCTCCCACTGAAGTGATAATAATATTATAGACAGTTGTAAGCACTGGAAGCTATGGAAGACATACCTGCCATAAGTAGACCGACTGTACGGATGCTATTCCACAGAATATTATTCCGATTCCGATGACAACACTCGTCGCCAGCGCTGGCGTCTCATCAAAGTTAACAAACGTAAAGAGAATAACCCCTTAAAAACATTCGTTAAATTAGTTAAAGTCATATTCAATTCAATTCAATTCAACTTGGTAAAATTTATTTGATTATATACCCTTGTACCAAATTTATAAAATTGTTTGAAATTGATTTAAATAAATACAATACCCGTAAAAAATATGGGGATAGAGATGAGGAAAGCACCGATAGCTGCAACCCTTATGTGGGATGTCTTCTTCAAGAATTCAAATGTTCTGTGAAATAAGAAATAAATTCTTAATTTGTGTTAAAAATTAATTTTATATCAAATACTGACCTCTTTTTGCCGAAAGGAGTCTTCAATAGTTTAACGGCTGATAGAAATTGAATACAACAGACGAATAGACAGCACAGGTCTAGAGATATGGTTAAAGTGCTCAATGAAACTGAGATTTGAAAAATACGAATATATTCCTTAGTATTGCTAACAATCCTGTGATTTATATTCCGATTCACTTTTGGATTGCTTTCTGTATTTGAGTCGTCCGTCAAAGCATTCAAATGACATGTTCTTTGAAGGAAAAAAAGTGCCAGAAATGCCATTAGAAGTGACAAAAGACACATCAGTGCCAAAGAGGCCAACATCTCATGCAAACCACAGTCACAGTCAATGGTTTCACTGTTGTTATCATTAGAGACACTGGCTTTTGGCGAATGCGGGCCAATTCGGGACCCGTTTTGATGACTAGTGTGAAAGTTGGCTGAGGTTCGGGATATGTCCAGCAATGGCTGTTTGGCAGTAGAATTGAGGCTTATATTTGGGTTTTTGGTCAAAATCGGTGATATTTTTGTTGGCGAACCCCCAGCGTTAGAAAAACGCATTGAATTCATATTACGAGATAAGTTTCCATTCATTTTATGCACACCAGAGGGTTGGGTCGGATGACTCAAAATAATATGAGGCATATGTCCCGACCCGTTATGTCCCGGAGATATATGAAGAAGTGATGCCATAGTTGGCGAAATAGTACCCGTCCTCTCATAATATGGTGAAGTACGGGAATGGGTTATTGTGTTATTATTTGAAGGCATTTCACTGTTTATAACTTCAAACAATTGAATTGCCTTTCAATTAGTGTAAAGAAAATCAAAACCATTTCAAATATATTATAAAATTTACACAAAAAGTAGTTTTAATCATAATTTGCATAACTTTTAGCATTTCTTTGATGAGAGGACCTTTAGATTTGTCTGTTCTGTCGATAAACTGAAATAAAATTAACAAAATTTTAGATAAGAGTTTGTTTTTGTCATAAAGTTTTTGAAATTTAAGATAAAATTTATAATAATTTATAATGTTTTCAACAAATTTACATAAAATACAGATTTATTAAACAAATTAATTGTTTATTTAATCGTTGAGCAAAACTCCCACACATTGTGTCAAAACCTATCATTCCTTTTCACTATTATTTATAAACTGAATAAATATTACTATTATTTATATTGAACTCAAAAATTGCAAAACTTTTCTATTTTTATCGATTAATGAAAAGTTTGTGAATTGTTTTGAATATAGTTTTGAAAATACATTGAATTATATATCGATTTCGTTATATAATTGTTTAAAAAATCAATTTCAATATTAATGTATTTTTTACGCAAAACATCATAATTAAGGTTAATTACTGTATAAATTACTTTTTGCAGGCAATTGTAGGAATGGTAGGAATGGTAGACCAATTTTATGCTAAAACATATTTCAACTATAATTTGTATCAATTATTGAATGTCTTTTAACAGAATTTTGTATGACTTTAGTAAGGGTGGTATGGATGGTATGGGTGGTGACTTACCACTGGTAAGGGAGGATAGTTTTTAGATTTTATTATCGTTGCAGATAAGGATACATTAAGGGATAACATAACTAACCCCCAAGAGTTACAGTCACTCAGTCATCCAGGGATTCATTTCCGGTAAATCAATGCTAAACTATTTTACACTTAAAATGCATAGAAATAAACAAAAACTTTATTTTCTAAGAGTTTTAACACAAATGTAGAAAACATTTACAGAATGTTAGATATATTTTTCAATTTGTTGAGTTGTAATTGAAAAGCGTCTTGGTCACTCCACTATGAAAACGAATATGAGTATACAGTGTATAGTATACACTGCTTCGGAAGGAGTCCGTCCCTTAGTTTAGATTTTGGAGAGATAATGGTGCAAGGTATAAAATTGAATTAATTATTTAATAAGAAAAATATAATTTAATTTCAATTTTATATTATTTTTCAATTTATTCAGTGTTTAAAATCAGTTCACAATACTATAAACTAATTATAACGTATAGTCTGATAATTATTATAGGGTTTGATGTGAACCACAATCCGCTCTAAGCGATGGAGAGTTGAAGGAAAGGTGTTTCAAAATATTGAGTGAAAAGAGAGGTTTAATAAAATATTAAGAAATATATAGAAATATTAAATAATTATTTCATTTAATACATAATAATCAGTGAATAATTTATTTAAATTAAAAACAAGTCATAAATTAATTATCAATTATTTAAGGGGCGGGTGTTTTGAGAGATCCTTGCTTCTAAATCTACTGAATTACGTATAAATACGGTCAGAGGAGGACTGGTATTAGTATCTGAGCTATTGCTTAACCTTTTCTTTAATTGAAGTTTCAAAACAACACTTCATTTCATAACGAGTTTCTCTTTGAATACTTTCTCAGAGATTCTTGATTTGAAGACAATCTCACAAATGTAACCAAAATATCATAATTTGATCTCAAGTTTAATCAACCGATGAATAGATGGGAAGAAAAGGTTAAATGAAAAGAAAATAAATGAGAAATATTTGAATTGTTTCGTAAAAATTAGAGGAAAATATTTTTTTTAATGATTTGAAATATGAATTGAATTTCAAAGAAATGTTTTCTAAAAAACATTTTTTATTCAAAAATATTTACAAAAACTTTACAATCGATTAAAAATTAGACATTTTTAGCGCAAACAAGAAATAAAGGGGTTTTTAATTATACACTTATAAACGGCTTTGGAATTCAAATTATCTTAAAAATGTTGTTTCACTTAAAAACTATTGAATAAAATTAGTTTTACTTATAAATGAAAAGAGAAATCAATTTTTGAATATTTTTGTAAAAAAACATCAAAAAAATATTTTTAAACACATTTTGAATACAAATATAAATAAATTGAGAAAAAACTTAACCGAAACTTGAATTCTCTTTCTTTACTAAGATTTTGAAAAAAGTTTAAATTCATATCAATGTTTCAATGTTTGGGCGGTTTTGGGCTATCAGTGATTCAATAAATTTTTTGTTGCCTTTACATCCAGTTTAAGACAAAAAACATCTTAAAATTTAAACAAAAAATTTCAGTTAAATATTATTTAATGTTTTGTTTTTTCTAAAAATAAATTGATTTCAAATAAAAATTAGATAAAGTTTTTGTAAATTAATAGATGTTTTGAGATTATTGAAACAGTTATCATAAAACAACCAGGATTGAAATCTTGTATAAATGACACCCAAATGCAATATATAAGTAATAAATTAACAAAAACTAAATAAGAGTTAAACTAAAAGTGAATTATTTTCGGAAAACCTTTGATTTTAACTCATTATTGGTATTAAATTATTTTTAATGAAATTCGCTTTTCATATAAAGACCGACAACTTGTTTGAAGTTTGGCTTATGTGAGGTCAACGGCAAGCACTGGAATGTTAGACACTTTACCTAATATTGCATAAAGTTTTTAAAACAAACATTACTTTACATCCAATTATCGACTCAAAAGTTAATTAAATAATCATTTGATTAACAAAATAATAATAAAAAAGTTTTTATAGATTTATTAAAGTGAAAGTTAACTGCACTTACATTTTAGGGAAGGAATGGTAGAAAATACAAAAATAAATACTTATGTCATGAAAAATGTCACTTCAAGTCAATAACAATATAAAATATTTTATTATTTTTGAAATAATATAAAATTTAAATCCATTTTTAGGAAACACATGAAAACTGTTTGAAAAATTGGCACAACTTATGGTTAAATGTTAATCAACTGAATGTAAACTTCATATAAAATAACTTTCAGTTTAAACAATGTTTTGAACACAGAATTGGAACGAATATAAGATAAATGGGTTAAGAGTTGAAGTGTTTCTAACAAAACATCAAAACTTTTTTCATAAAACAAATGAGAAATAAATTTTTACTCAACCTTTTGGTACAAAAAATACTTTTTCTTAAAATCAAGTTTTGAATTCAAATCAATGGTTTCAATGGTTTCAATGGTTTCAATGGTTTGCTTGTATTGAACAACATTTGGATGTCTGACAACGTATTTGTGTTTCCGTTGACATAACAGAGCGATCGTGGGATCAGTGATAAAACTGGCTTCACTTCACCTGGTATTGCATTGCATGCCTATGCAGACAGCACTCGCAGCTTAGCACTGGCCTTCTGTCGTCCCAAACACATAACTTTCCCAACTGTTCCTGACTTTCCCTACTTTGGTCTCTCCCTTACTATCTGTTGACAGATGTCTGAAGTTATTAGTGCTGAAACCCACAGTGCAAACACCAATCCCTCACTATATTTAACTCAACTTTAATTTCAATTTGATTTCATTTCATTCAAATCATTCGTAAAACTAATGAAACGAATAATTGTTTGAAAAATATTTAAAATACCGTTAATTGAAAAAAAAATTGAAAAAAATTGCGAAAGAAATTGAATATTAGTTTTGATTTTGAAATAAGTTTTTCAAAATTTAGTGGTTTTTCTCACTTCCGTTGAGTTGAGAGTCAATTGAAAACTATTTTCGCTTTGCATTTGCTTTACGTCTTATGTCTTGTGCAGACGTTTCCGATTATAAAACTCACAAAAAACAGAATATTTGCAAAAATTCAATGTTTTCTATAGAGAAACAACTTTTGAATGCAATTATCACTGAATTTAATGTTTTATTCATTTCTAAAACAAATTTAGATTTTTATAAAAGTATTTATATTTTTGTTTAAATCATTGAAAATATAATTAATATTAAAATAGTTTTAAAGAAATAAACAATAATTTCATTAATATTTTATTACTGAATATATTTTTAACAATAAAAGAGTTATTAATATTAAAACTAAAATTAATTAATATTTGTAATGAAATGCAAGGAATCGCACCTGAATTCCGTGCTCAGGGTTACCTTAGATCCAACCGATTGTCAAATACAATATAAGAAATTCAAACTTATTGTTGTTTTCAATACAAACACTGTTTTGCTTTGAATTTCAATCAATTTTAAGACAATTTCATTGAATTTTCTTTTTTGAATGTTTGGACAACACTTTAATGCGTTGTCTATACATATGACTCATCATTAGATAGAGTGCTGTAATCAAAATGATTTGTTGTTTAAAATACATTTGTCAGCAATTGATTGATAAATACCGGGGAAGAGTCCGACGAGTAAATAGATCCGGATTACTGTTGACATATGAAAGGAGAAATTGAAAGCATTCGGCAATTCTAATGACAACCTTCGGCTCTCTTCTAAATATAATATATTATTGAAGAAAATGACCCCTTTTTGGACAAAATGGTTATTAATTCAATTGAAAGTGAACTATGAGTTGAGAATACCTTCAGACATGAACCCTAAGGGGTAGAGCAGAATCCAAGCACTGTATCGCAACCAAGTCAACAGTTTTATGTTAACGTTGAAGATGTGAAGCATATAATAGGGGTATCTTTGAAACCAATTCACGTTAATTAAGATAATTAACAAAAAGGGGTATAAATACCGAATTAATTCAATGAGAGTGTAAACCAGAAAAAGATTAAAAACCCAAGGATTTGATTGAATTCTGGGCTCAGAGTCTATCATCAAAAATATGGTGAAAGCTCTGCCAAACAGTTGCAAAGAAGGCATTAAAGCACTTCCAGAGGTATAGCCCATCAATGGGTGAAGTATTTCTAAAATTTGCATTAAATGTAAAAATTTCATAACTTTTCCGACCAATAGATACGAGATTTCAGTTGATTCTGATGTGAATATAGTTTTATTACAATTATATAAAAAAAGTCAAACCATTGATGACTTACGCGAACCGTCTTTGGAGTAACGAATGACAGAAATGAGGAAAACGTATACAAAACCCACGAATTGAAACAAATTATACAAAAATAGATACGATTTCTTGAAATCTTCGACTGAATTGAGATTTTGTTTAAAAATAGTTTAATAAAAGTCTAAAAACAATGAAAACAATGAAAACAATGAAAACCTTTAAACCCTTTATTCATTGACTTTTTTCTTCGCCCGAAATCTTTTTGACCGAAATTTCGGTAAGAGTTTTGTTGGTTTGGAATCAATTCCTCGATCTGTTTGGCCATTGAGTTGTCGTCAATGTCTGACTCGTCTTCGGGTTGTATGCGATCGAAGTCTACTTTAATCCATTGCGGTCTCACCACTGATGACAAAAGTCTGGGCCATAAGAGCACCGATTGTTTCCTAATAACAAACTCAATGTGTCTGTCGTTTACCTTATAATAGCTTTCCTTAAAAAGTGATTTTAAAAAGCATTAAATCAAATGAAAATGATTTGAGAGATGAAGACATACTTTGGGATCAATTAGATCAAAGAATTGGATGAGACAGGCATATTCATTCAGACCTTTGGCACCAATGCCTGAGCCATAAAACTGAAGACAATTTTCCTTCAAATCAATTAAAGGACACTAAAAGAGACGACAATTAGTTTGAAGACAAGTGAAGAGCATTTCAACCAAACCTTAACGTTCTTGAGGTCTATCCTAAGACTAATGGTGTCATTGGTTTGACCCCAGTATACAAAAGGACTCAGATATTTGTCATTAATTGATGGATCCATTCATCCAGTGATTAGTCTTTTGGACACAAAATCAATCAATAATTTCAATTCAAATCTCAATTGTCTTTCATTTAATGCAAACTTTTAGCGCATATTAACAACAAATTTGTGAAAAACTGACAAAAATTGGTTTTATTTGTAATTATTTTCCTTTAATTTGATTTTTAATTGAAATTTAGTTAAAATTAACTCAAAATATGAGCAAAAAATCAATAAAACACTGACTTTTAGTCAGAGTCTGAGACTTTGTATCCGAGCTCTCAGTCTATGTGTTGTTGTCATAGAAACGGTTGAAACCATTCATCAAAATAAGGGTTTGTTTTGGTTTGCAATCACTGTTTGTCTGAAATGTCTTTAATCACTGCCGAAGACATAACTCTTCGGTAATGTCTGCCAACCATTCAATCAATTGATTATAAGTTCATTTAATTATATTCAGAGTCAGTTCAGTACTCAATAAAGACGTCAAACAATACGGAAAACAGTATTTAATCGACGGAAAGGACGACACGTGTTGGCAGTCAGACCAGGTCTGCACCGGTAGTCACGCCGGTAGTCATACCTGTGCTCAGTGTCACTCAATTAATGCATTTTATCTTTAGGGAAGCAATCAATGGATTGAATGTCGTTTCAGAGGTGCCATAAGACTGAAGACCCTGAGCATTGAATTTCAGGGGGGATTCGCTGCCAAACAGTTTTCAATCCAATTGTTTGATTCAAACAATGGTTTACTAAACGAAACCCTTTTGTATGGAAACGATAAAAACGATTTACAAGTGTTTAATGGTTTCCCTGAATGTGATGTCAATTGTCTTAAGATTGTCTTCAATCAGTTCTTCGACCCTTTCGGTCGACTTATTGTCTATAAACTACAGCTCTTTCAGTAAATTTATACAAACTTTGGGCCAATTTTAAACCCTTTCCTCCTCTCAGTCACTCAATTAAACTTTTAACCCCTTTAACCCCTTAAAACATTTAAGATTTGTAAGTTATATCTGATTAAGATTTTGTATATTTTTATTTACAATTAATTAATTCGTACCCCTTTTTGTCAAATATCCCTTACTTTTACTCTCAGGGGTATTGATAGAAGAAAATTATATTTTTTGAATCATTAAATAAAACCCTTAAAGGGGTTGAAAACTAATCAAAAGTATTACTGAAGAGAGAGAGAGGGAGAGAGTGAAGACCTCTATAAGTGTTGGACAGCATTCACGTCACGTGTATTCGGAGTCGACTTAACGTTAATTTCAATTAAAAGATGTTTTCTTACAATCGTTTGAATAAAAATCAAATCAAAGATGAAATTCATATCAAATACTTGTCTTCAGTTATATCTGAATATCAATGGCTTATAAACACCTATAATGTGGTAATTATTTCATTATATTTCCTCTAATATGGCACCAATTGTATTGATTTGACCAAGTTTAGTTCAGTCATAACTTATAACTGTTGCCAATCATAGCCAATAGTACGAAGTTTTTGATAATACTTTAAACCCTTTTTTAGTTTCAGCCCCTTTTAAACCTATTGTTTTATTTTAAGGACTATTTTGTTCACAAGAATTGGTCAAAAATCCCGGAGTTGTGGTCCAATAGTCTCAAAGACTTTGATTTTGATGACATGAAAACACTTTTATCAAATGATTCAAAGCTCACCACAAATAAAGGTGTTTTACCGCTGAGTTTGCTCTCATTCCGGGCCACTTGTTTTGCACTGCAAGTGACTCGAGAGTCGGTTTCTGAACCGGAAATTGGTTTAAATGAAACCCAAATCTCAATGAAAGACAAACTCTTGGAATCAGATGTTTCTAAACACATGAAAATGAAATCAGAAATATTGAATAGACGTATAAAACATAAGAAAAGGCACGAAATCGCACGACTTTCCCATCTGACCGACCAATTGCTAAAGTCCATCCCTGACTGCAACACAATCATAGACTGCGGCTCAGGACAGGGACACCTCTCCCGAATCCTAAGTCTTTGTTTTGGTTTTCGAGTAATTAGTATTGAAGGAGACAATGAAAATGTTTCCGGTGCTCACAATAAGGACTCAAATACTTTGAAATCACTTAAAAGATATGAATTATTGGAAGAAATGAATAAAGAATTTCCGAAAAAAATTAATTGTGTTTTAAACAACAATTCATTGATTAGTGAAGTGACGGACAACTGTGCAAATCATGCCTTAATAGGACTTCACGCCTGCGGACCCCTTTCCCCCATTATTATCAATCAGTTTAAGAGCTGTGCGGAAGCAAAGGCACTTATCTTGGTCAGTTGTTGTTATATGAAAATCGATGAAAAGGGGTTTGTTTTCAAATTAATAACCATTTCTTTATGTATTTATTTCTGAATATCGTTTTAGTTTTCCATTGAGTCAACTCGTTATTAATACAAATCTTCCGGTGCTTACCGTTGAGGCCAAAGAGGTTGCCTGTCATGCCATTGAGAAGTTTATCAATAAAATCAAAAATAGGGGTATTTTTTGATTATTTAAATTTGTTTAATTTATTTTTAATCTTTAAATGAATGTAAATTTCAGATAACCTGGATTCACTTAAAGTCCATTGTTTTCGAGCGATATTGGAATCACTTATAGACAAATTCAATCCCAATAATAGACACAAACCCTTAAAAAGGGTTAGAATTACCGAAAATATGAGTTTTAAAGAGTATTTTCATAAAGCAGTGAATGGTTTGGGGATTACAATACCCGCCGAAGAACTGGACTCTCATTACGTCCGCAAGTGTTTAGAACACGAGAAAAGAGTTATTATCTTCTATTGTCTCCGACTATTGATCGCACCATTGATTGAATCATTAATTTTATTAGATTTTATGAATTACATGAAGGAGAAGGACATCCAAACAGCACTGTTCCCAGTGTTTGATCCGATCCTTTCTCCGCGAAATAATGTATTGATTGCTATGAAATAAAAGTTGAAATAAAAATCATTTTTAGTGTTTTTATAGATTTAAAGTATTTATTGCTTAAGCCTTAAGTGTTTTATTTGATATTAGCGTTAAAGAAGACTTCATTCAAAGCACTATAAGTCAGCGCTGAATGTGAGCACAACTGCGCTCTTAATCTCTATTGTATTAAACGTAATAAAATCAAGACTGAAGTGACGGACAGTCAAACAAAGCCTGATTTGACTTAAACTCTGAAAACAACTGCTTTTTGTTTCATTCAATTACTACACGAGAACTCCATTTAAAACATATGGAAATATTCACAGATTTTAGACTAAGAGGTATGAAGTGATGAGTGTTTTCAGGGCAGAGATGATGGGAATGGTATGCCTTTTGTCGATATCTTGAGTCTATAGTTCAGAAACTATAATATAAGAGCGAAAATACAAATATAAAACTTTCGGCGCATATAACGCATGACTGGCCACTAAATGGCATAAATATGACTACAGTTTAGAAAAGTTATCATAAGTTACAGTATTTTTTTTGTAATCGAAACGAAACGATAATAAAATTAATTATAGACTTATGTCTAGAGTTTTGGTCTTTATATCAATGAATGACAACTTATTTGTGAAACACTTTAATCAATACAAGAGTTGACTTCATTTGAACCAATCTTTTGTATAGAATCTGTAGAAACAAACACTGAATGGAAATAAAGTGTTGTTTATAACGATTCTATGCTCTGCTCTGACAGCTTCTCAAAGACTGGTAGCACTGGTAGGGGATCAACAAGTGCTTCGGTTCCCATCAATAGACTATATATCAAACTATCCCTATATTGGGAGTCAAATCAAAGTGAGAAACAGTCGATTCAAAGCAATCATTTCCAAAGCATTTCATATGTTTTATAATTAAAGACAAATTAAGTCAATGTCTGCCAAGAGTTCCGAAGCCAACACACAGTTATGCCGTGTTTGTGGAGATCGAGCGTCAGGTTTGTTGTAATCATTATTGTTCTCATATTTTGCATCATATTTTGCATCCATGTCCTATCACTTGCAAATCTAAAAGCTTTCAATTACTTTGAAATACAATTAAACTTAAATGCAGTAAATTATATGATAAAGTCTTGTAGATTTAAATATCTATTGAAATATCAGGGTATTTGTAAAAGATTTTAAATTTTTATTACGTTAATTATTAACCCCTTATCCCTTATCAAACCCCTTATTCTTTGTCAATCCCCTGATTTATTAATATTAATTATAAACAGGGAATGATTTAATGCATAAATATTCAGTTTTCATTCAAAATATTCTTATTAACAAATAATTTGAGTTACCAAGGATTATATACAACAAATTGATACCAGTTCATTTCTTTTCTTCAATGTTTAGGACGACATTATGGCGTAACCTCTTGTGATGGATGTCGAGGTAATTGTCATTAAATTATAAAATTTGAAACATTTATTTAAAAAAGTTTGAGTTTCTATCGAATACTCTGTTCTTGATAAAATTTTGCTACATGGTAAATTTTAACAATTAAATGATGAGATAACAGAGAATAAAACACATATAATAGTAATTTTTTTAAACAATTTAAGATTTTATTTAGATTTTTGTTAAATTAAAAAAAATGAAAATTTATAAAATATTTATAATTATTTCATAAAATGAAAAAAAAACCTATAATTCAGTGGTTTATAGGAAAAGAGAGTCCAATCGATGTTTCATTTTATTACACATTCATTATATTTCATGAATAAATATCAATACAGCATACTGTAATTATGAATAATGATTAGAAATGATCAAGGTGTAATTACATATACTGTATTCAAGAATAGAGTGAATTTATAATGTTGGTTTAACATTGCTCACTTATATTTATTTAATTAATAATTTTATTAATTTTTAAATTTTTTTTAAATATTTGTTTTCAAAATGAAATACAATTTTATGTATTTATTGTACAATTAATTGTAAATCAATGAAAGGATTCTTCAAACGAAGTGTTCGCCGGAATCTGATCTACAGTTGCAAAGAAAGTGGTATTTGTTTTATAGACGTCTCGACCAGAAATCAGTGTCAATATTGTCGGTTTCAGAAATGTATTTTAGGTATGGATTCAATAGTTATGTTAACATTGAATGGTTTCAAACATTTTTGTTATCATTTCAGTGAAAATGAAAAGAGAGGGTAAATATTGAATACTTGTTTCATTTGCAGTCAATTCTTGTTCCTCTAAAATAAAGTTATATTTTTTATAAGCATTTGTAAACAGATTTTTGTGACATTTTCTCACTTTTAAAAGCCGTTCAAAACGAGAGAATTAATTGCAATACAAACACAAGGAATGGTAGCAATACTTCCAACACTTCCCGACTTATGGCCAAAACTATTGCTGACAAAAGAAATTCTCCAAAAATATGTCTCAGAACTAATGCTATTCATAACAGCACCCAATCATTGAGTAGAAACCCAGTGGTGGCTGACTCTACCACTTCTCCTATATGTGGTGTCAATCCCTTCACTCCAACTCCTGTATCATTGTCTTCCTCAACGGTTTCTTCGCTTCAATGGAACAGTTCTTTGAGTCCAATATATTCACCAAATTATTACTCATTTACGTCAAACACTTTCACACAAATTACAAGAATTATATTCAGCACAGGTATGAAAATATGGGTACAAGTGTTGTGAATTAAACCCTATTATTAAAGCCATAATTTGATAAAAGGAACGTTAGATTATACTTGAGTTGAATTCAGAGAAAATGATATATTTGTTTAAATAATTTGTTTTAAGTGTGAAATTACGACAAATATTTTGATGACTTTTAATCATTCAATAATTTCTGTGAATTTGATTTCAGTTCACTGGTCTCTAAGTATCCCTGCATTTCAATCCCTGTCCAAAAATGATCAAAAACTACTTTTGGAGGAAACCCTAAACGAATTGCTTGTGTTGACTGTCATTCAACAAACTATAGCTTTGAATACAGAGTCCACTAATTATACGGTTTTGGTTTTGAACCACTATTTGACTCCGACTATAGAACAGAGAAAGTTATCCGATATTATTAAATACATCCAAAGCTTACAACTCAATCAAATTGAGTTCACATGTCTTAAAGTTTTGCTTCTCTTCAGACCCGGTATAGTCTTTGTTTGCTTTCATTATGTAATCATTTATTGCAAACATTTTGACATTTATTGCATTCATATCAAAGAGTAATCAATTTTATTCAAACTTTAATCAATTGATTGAAACAGAATGCAGTGGTCTTTCCAATGGAGAGCATATCAGTGCAATGCAAGACGAGGCACAGTTGCTTCTTCATGAACACATACAGCACAGGATATCCAACGGAGTCGACACAACAAGTACTTCATTAACACTTCGTTTCGGCCGTCTTTTGCTCTTATTATCAGCGCTTAAGAGACTAAATAAAACTAATTTCGGTTCAATTCAAAGCACTTTATTAGGTTTGGCTCTCAATCAGTCCTCTCTTTAGCACTCATACACCAGTCCTCAAACATTTTCAATCAGTATTTTAACACAAAGACTATAAAAGTGTATGAATTGTATTGAAATTAGTTCACTTCTTTAGACCTTAAGTACTGGTGTGTCATATTTAAGATACCTTTCCCTCTATCTACAGTATAGATTCTATACGACTGAATGTATTTGTACTCAATGTGCGATTAGTTTAATAAATATATCATATAATCACTAATTATTTTAAATAATTGCTTTTTTTGTCATTAATTTTGGGAATATTTTCAAACAATAAATGATTTAATCAACAATTTATTAGAATTTCTGGTATGGGATGACTAGTGTTATTGGAGAGGGTATATTGTTTTTGTTTCAAGGTTAAATGTTTGATATTACCATGGACAATATAGCACTAAATGAAGAACTAAAACAATTATTCACTTCTGAATTGAAGTCTAAATTCCTTTTCAATTAATCATTTCATTTGACTCTTAATATCAATTACTAATTGATTTCAGATTTGATTTATCCCTGAATATTGAAAACATTTGAAATTTGATTTCATTATTGATATTAAAATTGTT
>JAQGAT010000814.1:0-22452 GCA_034687845.1 Pantelozetes paolii
CAGAACGCAAAATGATAGCGGAGAGAGAGAGAGAGAGAGAGAGAGAGAGAGAGAGAGAGAGAGAGAGCGGTCACCTATTTTCGAGTGAATCCAATGTGTGGTCAAATAGACTGCACTAAAGATCTGACTAAAGATTGTTTGAGTCATTATCTGTACTCCATATGCAGTTCAACCATCACTCGTAGAGGGGTCTGAATGGGGCATATCGTGTCCGTCAGCGTATTCACCAGTGTTTGACTCGTTTGGCACACGTATCTCATTAGAAATTGTTTAGAGCGCAGCCAACCATTCACTTCTAAAAGCGAAAGTCTGTCCATCCATTGCACAGGTGTTGTATTGTAACAAATTATCTTAAACATAGATAAGAAGTTAGTTCTTGTGCTCAGAATATAAGTGTAAATGAATTAAGTATAGAGTAGTATATAATAGAGTAGATGCCAGTGCTCTCAGTATTTGTTTCACTCACTGAACACTATTTGTCCGAAAACTTCAATAATGGATATAAAAAAGTATTTATTTTTATGCTTAAGACTAATGCAGACCAACAGTGCGGCCAACAGTGGCTTACAATCGGCTGACAATCGGCTTCTGTTTGTCATTTAGTTTAGAAATAAAATTGTTTTCAAATGTTTGTCAACAGAAGCGCCAGAAGTACTAAATAGTCGCCAATAGAGCCCAATAGAGATCAAAACAGTACTATTGAGAAACCGATGCCATTTGGCTGAAGGCAGTCCTCAGAGCACTGTTCGATACATTCATCGGAATTCAGTCCTCAAAACAGCTTTCACTTCAAATGATAAGGATTGTGATTATGGCCAACATTTGTATTACTATTTGGTGCACACACTCTCTCGCTCTCACTCACTCTCAATCTACTCCCTATCCCCCAAACAGATGCACTTTTTGTAAAACTATTTGGTTAACTATATTCTCGTAATGTTTGCAAAACTCGTACAAAATGTTAATAAAAATTATTTTTTAAATTTTCAAACCAAAGCTAAAATACATTTCAAAAGATTTATTATTTATTATTTATTTCACTTTATTTTAATGTTTTCTTTAAATTCATTTAAATCTTAAGTATTTTTATGAATTTTTTTCGGAGCAGATGTCTGTTGTGTTGAAAACCGTTATCAGAGATAATAATTGTTATTATTTTTGTTAAAAAGTCAATCAATTCCTCAAAACATTGCTTTCCATTCAGTTTCCAAATTATAATATATGTCTTCAAAGTCTTCAATGCCTTCAATGACTTCATTTCCATAATTATAACATTCAATGAAATCATTTCAAATCATTTGTCAATTTTTAATGCATTGAAAGAACCGATAAAATGATTGAATTGAAACCCAAATCAGATGTTAAAGCATATGAATTATTGATTGAATTTGTTGGCCAAGCGGTTAACCAATGATTTCAATTACTGTGGATTGTGTTGACCAGAGGTCATGGGGACAGATACTTATGATATCACATTGCTATAGACTGCTAAGCGAGCCATATCCAGGTCCATCGAGCCTTACTTCCGGTTCCTGTAATAACCTTTTCTACTGAAGTTATTTTATTATATTATATGCCTTTATGCAGATGCAGACCAGAGTTAACGCTATGGTATAGTATAGCGTGCACTCAACTTCCGATATTTACCTGCGCTCTGCTATACCTTTGCTATACTTTCCAATACAATATCCTCTTTCCTCCCAATTTGTTTTGTCAAACATTTTCAAAGTATACTGTAATGAAAAAAAATTGGAGAACCTGTGAAAGCAATTCGATTACTGGCCAAGTATTTCACCAAAACTATCAGTGCTTTAATGTCTGAGGTTATGAGGCGTTAGACAATTGTTTTATAACAGAATAATAGTCAACAAAATTTTAACAATGATTTGAAATTCATTTTTTACTAAAAAATAAAACTTTTATAAATTGAAAACATTCAACAATTTCTACCTTTCCTTCAATTTTGAAAGTTTTTTAACTATTAATAAATTTGTAAGAAATTGAGAGTTCATTGACACGTTTGACACGTCTTTACCAGAACTTTAAATATATCGCAAAAATAAGTAATTTTTTAATCTATTTATGTGTTGTTTACTGTTGTGTCTAAAAATTGGCTGAAAATCAATGCCTTATTTGCTGTATCATTGAGTAAAGAATTTTTTGCATTTTGCATACTCCACCTGACAACGCAAGAAAGGTGCTGCTCATACCTGTGCTCATACTGTACCTCACACTGTACCTCACTGTGTGCTCATAGTGTTGATAATGTTTTTTATGTAAATGTTGGGGATTTTTTTGATAGGAATAGTCAAAACCTGATATGTTTTTAATGTATTTGCTTTTAGTGTTGTATAACTGCGACCAAAATCTAATAACGGAAGGGCTGTCTTCCGATAAGGTATTTTGAGATCACAGTGCATGCAAAGCACGCTTCCGACTGTTCTTCTCATGTACTCCTCGTCGGCAATAAATGTGTAAATTCCTGTATAGCACAGCACAGGTTGGCCTCCAATGCCTGTATTATTGCAGTTTTATAATAGATATTAATATTGAGTCAAATAAATGATTATATAATTAGAGTAAAGCAAAACGTTTTCTAAAGGGAACTACAAATTGAAAAATATATTAAAGAAATCCAATTAGAGTAGAGATATTCCGGTGCTATTGTGCCGGTGCTCTGTAGTGGGCGGAAAACAAAGAGAAATTGCGGTCATTTTTAATTGATGTTAACCTTAAACCTTGTAAACTATAAACCAATTATAAGATGTAGATTTCATTCCTCTCTTTCATCCATTGTTTAGAGGCTTGTTCTTCGCGATCAACTCCCAAACCTCGGCCACCGTCGCCCACTACCCGACCAAATATAACATTCCAAACATACGCCTGTCCTGAAGCCTACGCAAAATGGTATTGCCTGAACGGTGCGACGTGTTTTTCAGTCAGGATCGGGGAGTCTATACTTTACAATTGCGAGTAAGGATTCAATCAATTCATTAATTAATTCAAAACTAAATTAACTGTTTATTAACTTTAATCAGATGTGCGGACGGGTATATGGGTCAGAGGTGTGAATTCAAAGACCTGGATGGCTCTTATCTCCGTAAGTGTTATATTAATTGATACTTAATTGTCAAAAATTATCAAAATATTAATGAAATTTCATTTTTTTATAATCAATAGCTTCGAGAGAAAAAGTATTGGTGGAGACCGCGAGCATCGCGGGAGGGGTTACTGTGGCTGTCCTTCTCATGGTCTTCATCTCAGTATTATATTACACATATTTGAGGTATGCCTTCAGTGCTGTCAAACTGTCTGACTTTGGATTTGAAATAATTATTGTATTATTAATTATAGGCACAGAAAAAAGGAGAACACAATGTCAAACGTTGAACTAGACCTGGATCACATTGAAAGGAAACCGTTCAGTAGAGTTAATTCACTTAAAAACTCTTTGGCGAAGAATATTGTTTGTGATTATCGCAAAGATTGTCTCAGATTTTCAGAAAACAAAAGATTAGACGTAAGAATAGATTCATTAGATTTGAAGCAATTGTTTTGATAAACAAATTAATAACTATTGAACTCATTGTTGATTAGGATCTCGAAAGCGGTGACAATAATTTGGTTCAATATGTCTTCAAACCAGTGATAATTAAAGCAGAAGATTGTGATCAAAATCACGACAAATGAGGACAAATAGAGATTAGGATTAAATTATTGACACAACTGTTGAGAAGACTTTAATATTGTTGCCAATCATTCAATCATTCAATCTTTTAGTGCAAAACCTATTGTTCTCTAAAAAACTAATTTATAAGACATCAGACAAGAAGTGAAACTTTTTTTCTATTATATGTTATTTTTGTATTAAATTTACTTATTGTCTAAAAATCTTCATTTCGGAGACAACATCACATCAAATGATGTTTGGGTTAAGTCTACCAAAACATTGTCAAACAAATGATTGACACAAAAAACCATTGAAAGATATATAACAGAAAAAGTTTAACCAATTGTTTGTATAATTTATAACATATTTATAAGACATTTAATAATCGCTTAAATAATAACTTAAATGAAATTCAATTCCAATTTTTATACAAAAAACTGATAAAACTCTTCAATCAATTGAAAGTCGTTTCTCTCATCCGATACTCAATGAAAAACTAAATCAAAATCTAAGCTTAAGTTCCTTTCCTTTCCTTTCCTTTGATTTTATAATTTAATATAAATTTAATTTATTTAATGATAATTTAATTTTGCGTTTATTTTTGCAATACATTTACGGGATTATAGTTTTCACGTTTACTCTTGATTTTAATTTTGTTTTAAATTATTTGAAATTTTGTTTTCATTTAATTTAAAAGTATTTTTTATTTTCCAAAGCATTTAATATGCGATAAAAAGTGGTCTTTATTTGTTATATTAGACATAAATTTTTTAAAATGATTTGTAAATATGTATTATACCTTGAGCACTTAATTATATTTGTTTTATACCCCTTTGTAAATACATTTGATAACAGATCGTCTGTTAATATTGTGTTTTACTCAAAAATATCCCTTAAATTATGAATAATTAAAAAAATGTTTTCATTTATATATCATTAAAATAAAAGATAAGTTAAAAATTGTTTTCTGAAAATAAACTCAATAATTGTTTTCAGATTCAAATTGAATGCAAATATAATTTCAATTTGAATAAACGATTCAATAAATAGTATATAATATAAAAAAAATATAATTTAATAAAAATTAAAAATTTTAGTCAATATTTGGTTTGAATTTAATTTATTTTTAATCAATTCATTGAATCAGTGATTGAATCGTCAAACAGACAAAAAACTCAACAAAAAAAAGTCAAACGAAATAAAAATTTTAAAAAAATTGATTTAATTTTTCAATTTTACGGCATTTGAAGAGTTAAGAGCTTTTAAGAGCGGTTTTAAACACACGATTGGTTTCATATTATTAAATATAAAAGTTATGACAAATTCATGTATTATTTGCTTTCAATCAAACCATATATTGAGAAATGTTTGAGTCAATGAACTTATGGTTAACTTTGGTTCCGTTGAAGCGTTTCCTTGCCTTCAATGGTATGGTTCGGCGATAATAGACTTCAAATTAAGTTTTTGCCGAAAGCTTTGATGTTTTGTTGTTTAGATGACAGCAAATACATAGTATAGTGAGTGAAGTCAATCATTGCCTGCCATTAGAGGCTCAAGAAATCGAAATCATATAAAAAGTCCAAAATATTTAACAAAAGATTAAAAATTAGATCAAAAGCTAAGGGTTTAGACATTTTTTGGTGCCTTTTATACTGTATTATATAATATCGTCTAAAGGTATTTCAGTTTGTTACCTGTATATAAACTTAACATGGTTATTTTCTAGTTGTTTGATAGCTTTGATTGAATTTTTTGAAGTTTTTACATATAAAACAAAAAAAAAGTGAAATATTTTATTTAACACTTCTTATGAAAGGAAAGCAAAGTCATTGAAATATCTTGCCTTGTATCAAATTTATACCCTGGATCAAATTGAATGTCAAATAAAGATAAGTTATTCAAACTATGAATCAAATGATTTGAAAGTTAAGACATTTTGTGAAATATAATCTGAAATAAGTTGAAAACTATTTATACTTTTAATCAAACATTTAATTAAACCCTAAATAACCCTTAAAAGCCTAAACCCCTGGAAAAGGCTTAAATGAATTGATGAATGAATTGATGGATAAAATCCTTATCTTTGCTTATGTTTGCAAACTATGAGCAAACGTGAAGACAATTCAGTCATTCATACAAAGTATGAAAAGATCTGTCAAACGATTGAATCGTTTTATTGTTTCACCACTTCTTTAGACACAAACTGTTTGTCATATATTTGGAGACAATTATAACTAAATTAATGTTAATTTTGGTTAAAAAACATCAAAACATATGAAAACATAAATAAAACAAATATTTTGATTGAGTTTTAGTGAAAGTGTTTGTCGACTGCCATCTGAAGACCTGAAGACAAACGAAGATTCGGTCAATAATAGCAACAAAACAATAGGAATGGAGGAGAAGACCAGTCTTTGCCATTTGAGACAACTGGCCATTCAGTGCCGAAGACAGTGATTATAACAATTGAAACAATAATGGACTCAAAAGTCAGTCCATTCTTGTGGTTGTCTTTGTTTACAATCTGTCTTCAGTTGACCACAAGAGCACCGGTTGTTCATTGCGATGAAGAGGATGTCCAACAAAACCAAACGGAATGTATTGGTATGTCTTCAGTGGTGTCTCAAAACTGGATTTAATGTTAATGTCATTGTTGTCACCGATAGGTTGTGTCGGCTCTGACTGCCAGCCAATGGAGTTTCGGTGCAAAAACCAGAGGTGTATTCCTCTGGAGTACGTCTGCGATGGAGAAGACGATTGCGGTTAGGATTGCATGCATTTTAATACTCTTTGCTTTCAATTGATTACAAATATTGTGACAAATAGGCGACAAATCGGATGAAATGGACTGTCATTTGATGTGCAATACATCGACACAATTCAGCTGCGAATCGGGCCGTAAGTGTTTGGACACCAGCTATAAGTGTAACGGCGTTTGGGACTGTCAGGTATGGAATGGACTATCAATTCATTGATTTGCTTTATATTTACTATTTGTGCCAAAAGGACGGAACGGATGAAGAGAATTGCTTTCAAAACACTTACAATAAGACAAAGCACCCGACCGTTGGGTGCCATCCGAAGGAGTTTGTCTGTAAATCTGGTGATTGTATTCACTATACCTTTGTCTGCGACGGAAAGAAAGACTGTTTCGACAATTCGTTAGTATTTTTATGCAATTATAGTCATATCTGTTCCCAATTATGATAACAACTCTTGTAATCAGTTCCCAATCTCTGTATACCTGAGCTGTTAATTAGGTTTTCCCATAAAATAGTTAATAATCTTTGGTTTCATCTCTTTATCGATGAATTCATTATTAATTAATTTTTCTGTTTAAGTGATGAACTCGAGTGCAACGGAACTGTCAATTGTACTGTTGATGAGTTCCGGTGCAAGACTTCTGGTCATTGTATTCCTCTTAAGCGTGTATGCGATGGAAACAACGACTGCGAAGGTTTGGATTAGATTTTCAGTTCATTTGTATTCAATTTATTTCAATCGTTGCTATATTTACAGACAATTCAGATGAGAGTGAGTGCTGTCCGGCGCCCAACAGAAAATGTCTGTCCAAAGACAACCGAACGATATGTTTAGATATATTGAGGTTTTGTGATAACAATAACGATTGTATGAACGGCACGGATGAAGACGGTCTCTGTCACGACGACCACTGCTTTTCTAAGAGCCCTCACAGCCCTCGCTGTTCGGGTTCGTGTCATAATATACCCGATGGGTTGGGGTATACCTGTCTGTGCGCCGAGGGGTTGATTCTTACGGAGGACAACCACACGTGTACGGATCAGTTATACTGTGACCGTTGGGGCGCTTGTAGTCAAAAGTGTATTCAAATCAATCAACGAAACCATAAGTGTGAGTGTGAGGTCGGGTATGCCTTACAGTCTGATGGCTTTACATGTAAGAGCACAGACCCGGCCATCCCTTATGTGATATTTTCAAACAGACATGAGATCCGAAGCGTAGACTTAAGGACAATGACAGTCAAACCTCTTCTGTCGGGACTTAAGAATACAATTGCTTTGGATTTCTATCACTCAGACAAAGAGAATATGATTTTCTGGACCGACGTTATGGACGACAAGATCTACAGAGGATTTCTTATTCACGGCTCTCTCACCAACATTGAAGTGATTGTTCAAATAGGTTTGGCCACCGCTGAGGGGTTGGCCGTGGACTGGATGGCAGGGAATATATATTGGGTTGAAAGCAATTTGGATCAAATAGAAGTCGCGAAACTAAACGGCAGTTTCCGACGGACTCTCATTGCCGGACAAATGGTTAGCCCGAGAGCTATAGCACTAGACTGTAGGTATGGCCTACTTTTCTGGACTGATTGGGATTCAGATTCACCCCGAATAGAGTCGGCGTCAATGAGTGGCGAAGAGAGGAAAGTTGTATATAGAGTAGAGGGCAATGAAGGGGCCTGGCCTAATGGTCTAGTGCTTGACTATGTGGCCCTTAGAATATATTGGATCGACGCCCGATCCGACTCAATAAATACAGTGAAATACGACGGCACAGGATTTCATGAAGTATTGCGAGGACACGAACTTTTGACCCATCCGTTCGCGATATCACTATTTGAAGGACACGTCTATTGGACGGATTGGAGAACCAATTCAGTGATTCGGGCGAACAAATGGAACGGCACTGACATTAAAGTAGTTCAAAGAGCAATCACCCAACCCTTCGATATCAAAATATTTCATCCCTTCCGTCAACCAAGAGATAACATGACCTCCCAGTGCTCTGTCAATAACGGCAACTGTTCCCACCTGTGCCTCATTAACGTAAACAATACCTATCGTTGCAATTGTCCTCATATTATGAAACTGGACTCCAATAACAAGACATGTCTTCCCAATGAAAAAGTGCTTCTAATCTCCCGAACCAATGAAATACGTGGCGTAGACTTAGACCAACCCTATTATCATACCATTCCTCCCATAAATCTTCCGAAAGTGATATACGCCTCACAACTGGATTTCATAGCCAAACAAAAGCAGATATATTGGGCGGACAGTCAACTCAATGAAGTGAAGAGAGCTCTGTTGACCGGTAGTCCAGTGGAGACCATAATAGACACGATAATCACTAACCCCTACGGCTTTGCCATCGATTGGATTGCAAACAACCTTTTCGTTACGTCTCTGGAGTCAAACAAATCCAAAATATTTGTCTCCAATCTTAACGGAGAGTTCATTTCGGAACTCATTACTGAAGACCTCATTAATGTCCGATCACTTGCTGTCCATCCCTTGAATGGACTTATATTTTGGACAGATTGGGGTTTGGAGGACTCGGATGAGTTCCCAAACAAAGGGTTGGCAATAAGACAGGCGTCAATGGATGGAAGTGCTGTTCGCACTCTGGTTAACAAGTCTGACACTCAATACTTAGATCAACCGTCGAGTCTTGTGCTGGACTTTGAGTCAATCCCTAACCGCTTATATTGGGTTAATATCGGGAGCGCAAGCATTCAATACATCGAATTGGGGTCTAATGTAATACATATGCTCTTAGACTCCGGCAAAAACACAGCCACACCTCTGGAGCCGTTGTCTCTAACCCTTTACCACAACTTTGTTCTCTTCTCTTCACAAATCGATAACTCTATTCATATGATCGACAAAACCTCCGGAACTAATGACACCATTTTCCGCAACAACACTGAAGACCTGATAACAATCAAAGTATACGACAGCGCTCTGCAGACGGGTTTCAATCTCTGCCAAAATAACGGCAATTGTTCTCATCTTTGTCTTATGATATCACAGACCAAAAGGGTCTGCAAGTGTGCCATCGGTTTCAAAGTTGATCCCAAGAATGAGACCAATTGTTTGGGTAATGAAGTGTTTCTCATGTATTCCTGGAATTGGGGGATCAGAGCCATAGGTGTCGAACCCAATGACACTTCGGAGCCAAAGCTTCCACCGATTTCTCGAGTGTTGATGGCGTCTACCATTGATTACCTCTACGACCAGACACTGATCTATTGGGTGGACAGCGATGATGGAAGTATTGCTCGAATAAAAACGGATACAACTGGCCATCAGATTATAGTTCACGGCATTGAAAGGATTGAAGGCTTTTGTGTCGATTGGTTGTCGTCTAATATCTATTGGATTGACCCCGACTTCGATGTCATAGAAGTGTCTCATTTGAATGGAAGCTCTCGTTATGTTATTCTTTCGGGAAATATGGATAAACCAAATGCACTGGCAGTCCATCCGCTGCAGGGCTTCCTCTTCTGGAGTGACATCGGATTGAGTCCGAAGATAGAAAGGGCTCTTTTGGACGGCAGTCAGCGGACAGTGATTTGTAACACTTCTATGCAAATGATCGATGATTTGGCGGTCGATGTGTCCGAAGACAAGATTTATTGGACGGACTCTCAGATGAATGTAATCGAAAGGATGTCTTTGGATGGAAGCGATAGAGAAGTGATAGTCAGTGGACAGCATATTATTAGTCCGATTTCAATAACAATATACGAGGACTACATCTATTGGGCGGACACTAACTTCTTGGGCGGTTCTATACTTCGTGCGGACAAAGACAACGCCAATCTAACAGTGACTCCAATTCAGTCTCAAATGGGAGACCACATCAAAGATGTCAAAGTATTTTATAAGAGGCCGACCTCTCAAACAAATGGATGTGCGGTTAATAACGGCGAGTGTCAGGAGTTGTGTCTATTTTTAGGTCCATCGCTTGGACACCGATGTGCCTGCGCTCACGGGAGGGTCGCCGCCGACAACAAGACTTGTGAACCCTATGAAGCGTTTATAATGTATTCAAAGGTGACTGAAATAGACTCAATCCATGTGACCGATGAAAACGTCCAGAGCCTGAACGCTCCCTACCCTTCCCTTACCAACAAAGAGTATATGCGAAATGTGATTGGACTCACATTTGACTACTCTTCCCAACGAGTGATTTACTCCGATATCCAAAAGGGAAGTATAAGCAGTAGTTTCTTCAATGGGAGCGGACATACAGTTTTGGTTGAGAGACAGGGCTCTGTTGAGGGCATTGTTTACGACCCGATGTATGGAGAGCTCTATTGGACGAGTAATAGCGACGCTTCCATTGCCCGCATAAATGTGAGAAACAAAGACTCTAAGATTGAAAAGATTATAAAACTGGGCGTTGAGGACAAACCCCGAGGTATTGCTGTTGACAGCTGTGCCTCCAGAGTGTACTGGACCAATTGGAACAATAGGAGCCCTAGTATTCAAAGGGCATACCTCAGTGGTTACGATATGCACCCTATTATCACAACAGACATACGAATGCCAAACGCCATAACACTGGACCATAAGCTACAGAAGCTGTATTGGTCTGACGCCCGGTTAGACAAAATAGAAAAATGCAATTTAGACGGAAGTGAACGCTATTTGCTGTTAACGGAAACGCCTAAACATCCCTTCGATTTAGCCGTTCTCGAGAACTACCTCTTTTGGACCGATTGGGTCGAACACGCGGTCCTCCGGTGCGACAAATTCACGGGTTCTCAAGTCGTCAAACTTAGACGTAATATTCCGCGACCGATGGGTATTATAGCGGTTGCAAAGGACACGGAGGACTGTACTCTCAACCCGTGTCTACCTCTGAACGGTGGCTGTGAAGACGTCTGTTCTGTTTCAATGAACGGCACAATTGTTTGCAATTGTTTTATCGGAAGAGTTCTCAGTCCTAATGGAAAGACATGTGTTATTAAGAATAGTAACTGTTCTGAAACTGAATACGAGTGCGGAACAGGTGTTTGCATACCATTTGAGCTGACGTGCGATGGGGTGTCTGCCTGTCCTGGTTTGTAGACATTTCTATGCTTTTAGTCATTTTTTGATGTGTTTTTCATTTGTCAGACGATTCCGATGAGAATCTCAACTACTGTTCCACCAGACAGTGCCCCAAAGGGTTCTTCAGATGCTCTGACAACCGATGTATAGCTCAGTCCAAGCAATGTGACGGACAGACTGATTGCACCGATGCATCAGATGAGACCACTTGTGAGTGCAGTGCAGACAAGTTCAAGTGCAGAGACGGGCCGTGTATTGGCAAACAGTTTCGATGCGATTCAGGTATTCATTCATTCATTCATTCATTCAATCATTTTGTCATTCATTTCACACTTATTTCTCATTCAGACCCCGACTGCGCTGATGTTAGCGATGAAATAGACTGTCCCAGACCTGACTGTTCCAAACATCCTTTATTCTGGGACCCGGAACAGAAGTTTATCAATTGTCCCTCAACCACAGCTTGCATTCATCCGGACTGGATATGCGACGGACAGAACGATTGGTTTGTCCTTAAAATGACATATTTTATACGACAATCATTAAAACCTTTAATGAATTGATTGAACCATAGCTTCGATAACAGTGACGAACAGAACTGCAAAACCAAATCAATTGAAACGTCCTGTCCTTCAAATTCATTCAAATGTCTTACCGCACAATGTATTCCTATGGCATGGGTTTGGTATGTGTTTTGAGTTTCTCATTACAAATAATGAAATCGTTTAACGAAACGAAATGTTTGCTAATCTAGTGATCGCGACAATGACTGCGATGACCGCAATAGCACTGTTAGCTCTGATGAAGAGAATTGCGAGTACGGCTGTCAGGCCGACCAATTCAAGTGCAATAACTCGGACTGTATTCCAACGATTTGGAGGTATTTTTCAAACGATTTTTAATCTGATTTTTAATTCATTATTTATTTTCAGATGTGATGGACATCAGGACTGTAGGCATGTATTACTCATTCATAGCTCAATAGGGTATTAATTGATTCATCACTTACTTCAATATAGTGACGGAAGCGATGAGACAGAAGACTGTCGGACCCGCACCTGTCCTGACGACTGGTTTCGGTGCAATAATACGGGTCAATGTATTCCTTTCATTTGGATCTGCGATGGTTTGCATTCAATCAGTCATTCATTCATTCATTTGATTCAAACATCTATTTAAAGGTGAAAACGATTGCGGAGACACTCAGGCCAGTGATGAACATCCGGAGCACGGGTGCAATGTTTCAGTTTGCAAACACAATGAGTTTCAGTGCCTTAACTTCCAGTGCATTTTGCAAAGCTTTTATTGTGACGGCGACGACGATTGCGGTCAGTTTTGGTGTGAATTATATTTTGGTTTTATTTGATTTTTGTTTAATACATCCAAAGGCGACAAATCAGATGAACCGGACAACTGTGCGTTCGCTAAGTGCACGAGCGATCAGTTTGAGTGCAGAAACAAGAAATGTATTCCAAAGACATGGCTTTGCAATGGTATTAATGATTGTCACGACGGAGAGGACGAATCAAATGGATTGTGCACTCATAACATAACCACTTCTAAGTGCACTGACGGCAAGTTTGAGTGCGAGAATGGAGTTTGTATTGAAGCTGATCACCTGTGCAACGGTGCCGACGACTGCGGTATGTATTTTTGTGTTTTTATTGTGTGCATTGTGTCCATTGAGTGACAATACTGTGACCAATAGGTGACTATACGGACGAATCGCGTTGTAATGTAAATGAATGCGAAACTAAGATACAGTGCGCCCAACGGTGCGAAGATATGCCCATTGGGTATAAGTGCAGTTGTTTTGAAGGATTCGAGGCCTTAGACGGCGGAAGGATTTGTAAAGATGTCGACGAGTGTAAGACTAAGAGGCCGTGTAGTCAACACTGCCGTAACACTTACGGCTCATATGTGTGTTCGTGTGAGAAAAGCTACCATTCCGTTGACGGTGGCATTACCTGTAAAGCTAACACTTTAATCCATACGTCACTTATATTTTCCAATCGATATTACATCCGACAAATCGATACGAAAGGACATAATAACAAACTCCTTGTCCGCAACTTAACAAACGCTGTGGCACTCGATTTCGATTGGTCTGAGGGCTGTATATATTGGTCAGACGTGACAGCTTTGGGCAGTTCTATCAAACGCTTGTGCGATATAAACACAAACGAGTCCTCAACCGAACAGATATTACATTCGGCAACCGTTCAAAGTCCTGATGGTATAGCAGTTGATTGGATCGGACGTAACCTCTACTGGTGTGACAAAGGAAAGGACACAATAGAAGTCTCACAATTGGATGGAAAGTATAGGAAAGTGCTAATCAAGGAGGGACTGGAAGAGCCCCGAGCTATTGTCCTCAACCCTTACGAAGGTTATCTTTATTGGACTGATTGGGGAGAGAGTCCATACATAGGAAAGGCAGGAATGGATGGCTCGAACTTTACAATTATTATCAATGAGAGCCTCGGGTGGCCGAACGCACTGACCATTGACTATATTAATAGAGATCTCTTCTACGCTGACGCTCGTGAAGACTATATCGCGGTGACAGACCTGGACGGCCATAACCGA
The DNA here is from genome assembly GCA_034687845.1 of Pantelozetes paolii. NCBI lineage: Eukaryota > Metazoa > Arthropoda > Arachnida > Sarcoptiformes > Oribellidae > Pantelozetes > Pantelozetes paolii. The sequence goes on from JAQGAT010000814.1 coordinate 14,086, forward strand.
CACGTAGTGGTGAGCCGCAAGACCTCAAGTCTTGTTCACCACATCTTTGCGTTGACTGTGTTTGAGAGCACTCTATATTGGAGTGATTGGGAGACAAAAGGCATTCAATTCTGTCATAAATATCACTGCAATAACGTCTCGACTCTGACCACAACAGCTCACCGACCAATGGATCTGCATATATATCATCCATTTAGACAACTACCTGTGCCGACTGGCAATCCATGTGATAACAATACGTGTAGTACTTTATGTCTTCTGACTCCAAACGGCGGAAGTGTCTGCGTCTGTCCCGAAAACTTTGTCCTTCAAGAGGACAACAAGACGTGTCTTAATAACTGCACGACTTCTCAGTTCGTTTGCAATTCAACCTTCAATTGCATCCCTTTTTGGTGGAAATGCGGTCAGTATTGAGACAATGCATACAAAACAGGGTTTAAATGATCTTAAAATTCCTTAATACAGACACTCAAGACGATTGTGGGGATGGTTCGGGTCAGTTGTCTTTTGCACCCACTTTTCAATCAAATTATATTAAAACTGTATTTATTTTAATAAACAGACGAACCGTCAGACTGTCCGGCATTTCGCTGTACTCCCGGCCAATTCCAATGCGATAACTTCCATTGTATACCCCCTTCCCAACTGTGCGATGGTGTCTCCCAATGCGGTTCTGATGACAACAGTGATGAGAAAGGATGCGGTAGTTATGACTCAGATATCAAACTATGAAATGGTTTTCAATTCAATTGCTTTGTAGACAAATATACATGTCTTCCGAGTCAGTTCAAGTGCTCAGGCAATGGGACGGTAGGCGCACATTGTATTGGTATTACGAGTAGATGTGATGGTCTTATAGATTGTCCGCAAAAGGACGACGAACTCAATTGCCGTAAGTCTTCCCGAAGTCTTCCCGAAAGACATAAAAAGAATATTATTTTTGAATAAAATTTCATTTTTTTTGTTGTTTTTAATTGAAATCAGTTTTTATTACATAAAAATTCAATCTCTCTTTTGAATGATATTTTTTTAGCCGAAAAGACTTGTCTTAACAATCAATTCAAATGTGGGAACAACCGGTGCATACCTCAGGTGTGGACCTGCGATGGTATGCAATGTTTATTAGTATTTAATTCACTTTTATTTAACATTACTTTCATTTGATTGAAAGGCGACGACGACTGCGGTAGGGATTACTCATTATTGTTGTCATTGTTGTTATCATTTCATTCAATTTCAATCATATTAAAGGCGATAATTCAGACGAACCCCAGACCTGTACACAACGTACCTGTGCTAACAATTACTTCAAGTGCAACACCGGTCGATGCATTCCAATGAGGTTTTCATTGATTATTAATTTTTTTACTTTTAAATATTGATTGCATTTATAGCTGGAAATGTGACGGAGATTTCGATTGTGTGGGACAGGAGGACGAACCCGACTCTTGCAAAGACAAGACATCCAATTGTAATGAAAATTACTTTAAATGCGATAATAATAAGTGTATTCCCAGTATGTCTTCAAATATATTTGAAATTATTGGTTTAAAAATTTATGCATACCTTTCCCTTTAATTGCACTCCAGGTCGATGGCACTGTGACTTTGAGGACGATTGCGGTGAGAATTAGCCCCAAATATACCGAAACCTGATTTATAAAACATTTGTTTATTTGGAATTTAGGCGACAATAGTGATGAACGAAACTGTAAGCCCAGAGAGTGTTCAGAAGACGAGTTCCGGTGCTCTAATGGCCGATGCATTCGTTCAATTTGGAGGTGTAATGGAGTTTACAATTGTGAAGGTAAGGGGTATAAGCGGAAGGGGTATAAGGGGTCCAATAATTTATTAATTCACTTTTTACTCACTAATTTAAGACAAGAGCGATGAGATGTCCTGTAATATAACCTGTGGTCCCAATGAGTTCCAGTGCGAGGACAGTAACTTTTGTATACTTAATGAATGGAAATGCGATGGTTTGTAGAAATTTATTTTACATTGAGTTTCAAATTGAAAACATTTTACGATATTTTTACTCATATTTTGTTTGAAAATCATTTTTAACACAACTTTTTGTCAAATGTTTTGTGAATTGAAATCAAAACTCATTTCAAGTGTTTATTATTTCTTTGAAAATATGTTTTGCTTTTAATTAAATCGTTTATTGAATACAAATTGATTGAAATCAATGCACAGGTGATTCCGACTGTCCCAATGGCAACGACGAGAAGTCCTGTGGCAACACATGTATGACCTCTGAATTCCTGTGCCATAACCAGCAATGTATAAGTGCTTTATGGCGTTGCGATGGTTAGGATCTGTTGTTTAGTTGTTTTCAATTTATATTTAATGTCAAATAATGTCAACTCAGGTGAAGACGATTGCGGCGACGGTTCCGATGAATCACTAGACCGCTGCTCAACCATTGCCTGTCCGCCCGGGAGGTTCAGGTGTAAGAATAATATCTGTATTTCCAACGAAAAGGTTTGCGACGGAAAGAACTCGTGCGGAGATAACAGCGACGAAGAGTCGACTTTTTGTTCACATCATAAACACTGTTCAACAAAACAGTTCCAGTGCTCTAACAATATGTGCATTGATGTGGAGAGTGTCTGCAACGGCAATGACGAGTGCGGAGACAATTCAGATGAAGATAATTGCGATCATTCGGTCTGTCATTTCGGAACCTGTTCTCAACTATGTTTGGCCAAAAAGGCGGGCAATCATTCGTGTGCCTGCGCTCCCGGCTATACCAAAGCACACAACGATAACACGTCATGTGTCGCGAGTGGAGAACTGGCTGTACTGTTGGTCGCGAGTGAGAATGGGTTGAGAAAAGTGAATCCATACAAACACTCCGTGCAGTCGTTGATCGACATACTGTCCAATGTCTCGAAGGCCAACCGAATTGACTCATTCGATGTGATGTATGAATCAGACAAAGTGACCCTCTTTTGGACGTCTTTCCACACCAGAAGTGTTTATAGATTTGATGCGCCGATGATTGAGGAGAAGAACCACTCGATTACTAAAAGAGATGTCTTCACGAGATCTTCTCAACCGATACTCATAGCCTCGGGTTTAATGGCTTCCAGAGGTATAGCCGTTGACTGGATTGCAAAGAACCTCTATTGGGTGGACGCCGGCGCCGCCACTATCACTATATCAACAATAGATGGATCAGTTCAAAGGACATTAATAAGTGATGACCTTGATCAACCACACGATATCATAGTTGACCCCAAATCGGGTCTTATATTCTGGACTGATTGGGGACGGAAGGCAAAGATTGAACGGTCTGTCCATCACTTGGCTTTAAATATTGATTTTATAAAACTATTGAAATTACATTCAGTGCACGACTCGACGGAACAATGAGACGGACATTAGTTGAAAGGAATCTTATTTGGCCAACAGGTCTGGCCATTGACTACGCAGCGAATCGCATCTACTGGACGGACCCGAAAGCGGCAACTATTGAAACGGTGGACATAAATGGAAAGAACAGACATATTGTTAAGTCATTTAACTCATCGGAGGACAAGCCGTACAAAATAGAGGTGTTTGAGGACAACCTCTTTGTCAGCACTTTCCACAATAACGCCATTTTCCGGATCAATAAATTCGGTTTCGGGAATATCACTCATTTGGTCAGAGGTCTGAACAAAGCCAGTGATGTTGTCATCGTTCAGGAGAACAAACAAAACCGTTTAATAGAAAACCCCTGTTCTCTGAAACACTGCGGCGAAGGAGCTCTATGTGTGGCTCAGACCTCCACTAAAGCTGTTTGTAAGTGCAGTAATGAAATGACTGAAACCCCTGTCGGAGAAGACAGCGGTTCAGTGGTCTGTACGCCAACTAACAGTCCCGTTGCCAACAAGTGTGACCTCGAGTGCCTCAATGGCGGCACTTGTTATTACGATAGCGACGATACTCTCAAATGCCGTTGTGCTCCAGGTTTTGATGGCCCGGTATGTGATAGCTACCGGTGCTCGGGTTACTGCAAGAACAAAGGGCACTGTTATCCAGATCTTTTATCCAGTAGCAATAATCCAAACCAACCGCCCCTAAGATGTGAGTGCTCTCCGGAATGGGTGGGCGAGAGATGTGAAACACCGTCTCATATATGCGATAACTATTGCCTGAATGGCGGCACTTGTAATATACAACATGGCGTTCCGTTTTGCACCTGTTCTTCAGAATTTTTCGGTCAAATGTGTCAAAATTGTGTTTCAATGAAGTGTGAAAATTCTGGTCACTGTTCCCGAAGTGAAGACCAGACCTATTCGTGTCACTGTCCGCCAGGTCTGACATAATTGTCATTCAATTCAATACTTTTCAATCAATTTATAATCAATTTCTGACATATTATAGGCTTTTCTGGTGAGAGATGTCATGAATCTGTTTGCGATAACTATTGTGAAAGGGGTAACTGCTCTGTCTCTGGAGGAGTGCCTCAATGCACCTGTGCTGCAGGTTTTAGTGGCAAGAAGTGTGAGACAGACAGTTGTAAAGAGACCTGTCTTAATGGTGGGACGTGTCAGAGGAACGCCAAGAAAACTGTTTGTGTTTGTCCTGAAGGATATCAGGGAAAGCGTTGCGAACAAAACCTCTGCGGGTGTCGTAATGGCGGCACATGTATGCCAACTAAGTCAGATCACGGGTACCACACCTGCAGATGTCGAGACCACTTTATGGGTGCCTATTGTGAGAGATTTATTGCCAAATCATGTGATGAAGTCTTTTGTCAAAACGGAGGGCACTGTCGGCTCTCCAAAGACAAAGAACCCTATTGTCAGTGCAGCTCCGGATGGTCGGGTCCTCTGTGTGAGATTGAGACCAGTCCTGTGTGCAACTCATACTGTTTACACGGCGGCACTTGTATTGTGTCTGAAGGCAGAGAAATGACCCCAAAATGCGAGTGAGTTTTGGTTTCAATTGTTTTTGTGTTTTATATTTGGTTTCGATTTTTATTTTTATGTTTTTCCAGTTGTTTGAAGGGTTGGGTGGGTTCCCGGTGTGAACATAGTATCGATTGTAAAGCATTTTGTTTTAATGGTGGGACATGTGTGCCATCAGAAAGTGCAGACGAACTGCCCGTTTGTTTGTTAGTTTACATTTTGTTTTTGCATTTCATTTGAATTTATATTTCTGTCTATTGTGTTGATAACCAAACACTTGATCCCAATCTTCAGATGCATCGACGGTTATGCAGGCCTTCGCTGTGAAAATCTCATTCTTAGAGCTTCAGAGTTTGAAACGGAAACAAACTCTTCGGACAAAACAACAAAATGGATATTAATATCTGTGATACCGTTGGCTATCCTTTTGATCCTCTTCTTAATGGTCTTCATCGGTGTCTTCGCCTTTAGAATCAGAAAAAGGTATAAAAAGATTGCAATTATTTGTGACTCAGTTCTCAACTATACTTGTCATTCAGTAATCGCCCGTTCCTTCACCGAAGAATGCAAGAAATGGGACAAAATGTCGAAATAAGTAATCCTATGTTTGGCGACGACTTCGATGACGACATGAGTCCAAGTCATGCGTTGAGCCGCTCCTTCACTCTTGAGGTCAACGACAAGGTATTAGAGTTTGATTTGAATTTAATTAAAACTGAAATTAATTGTCATTTGATTCCCAAAAGAGCACTAATTTTGCGAATCCTTTGTATGAAATGAATCAAAACAGTGACGAAGAGAAACGAAATCTTCTTATTTCTGACAATCAAACCAATTCTTGCGATGAATCTAAAGATGTCTACAACAGTGACCATCCATTAGCTTAAAGTCAGTCCACTCAGGGGTAAGTGATCGATATAAGGGTATATTTTTGTTAAATGCAGAAATCGGGTAATAATTGTCTGAAATTGATTTTGCCCTGGATTTTATAAACTCAGGGTTTAGTAACAATAAAGGGGTAAAACTATACCTACTTATTGACAAACCGTACAATTAATGACAGCTTTTATTAATATATTTCTTAAAATCATTAATTGGTCTCAAACTTGCATTTAAAGTCCAATTTAGTCTTCATTTTGTGTTTTTATAATCATTTTTATGTATCGTTGAAATCATTTACCGGTTGTTTGAATGTTTGAGTTTAAGTCATTTTGAATCAACTTTTGAAACAAATAGTAATAATATTAATAATAATTTTGATTAATATTTGAAACAAATTTAAATGAATTGAAAAAATACTCTAATTATTGTAAAAACCAATTATCACTTCATTTTATCATTTTATCTTAATTTTTGTAAATTTTAATTATGACTGAAATTTTTGTTAGCAATTGAACAACAATTTATTGATTGAGTGCTTAATCTTTACTCAATTTTAATATTTTTAATATAATATGAATTTTTTTTGCCCTTAATTTCAATTTAATGACAATCCGTGAGAAATGAATGAAATATTCTTTGCTTTTGTTTAATAATTAAAAAATTATTTAATTTTTTAAATGTTTTCTCAATTTTACGTCAATTTTATATTAATTAATGATTTCTTTTGTAATTATCTGTAAAAATGTGCCAAAAATTTATTTTATGTATTATTTTTAGTCAAACTTTTTGTCAATTTATAAAACTATTTATTTATTTGAAATAAATTTTGTTTTATATTAATTGTAATTAAAATAAAATTTATGATTAAATCTATGAAAACTTTTTGAGGTTTTGAATCGTTTTTAAAGTGAAAGTAAAAAAAAAAATAATAATTCTCTTAAAAATTTGTTTAATATTTGCAATAGATTTGCGATAATTGAGAAAATTTGATGAATTATTTGAATATATATTTTAATGAGACTTTTGTCTCAAACGGTTGAGTCTGTCGTGACGTCAATAATGTTTAGTAAATCCTTGGATTCATTCTCAATCCAAGGATCACTTAATATTTGATTGCATTTAACCCTTAAGTCGGGATCGGCTTCAAAGAGACAGCAAATAATGGTTTTAAACCCTTTCGTGACTTTTCTGCTTTTATTCCACTGAATAACCCTTTTATGCATTTTCTTTAACATATTTTTCCTGTTTTGCGGATCAAACGGATAGTTCTTGTTATACAATAGGAAGAGAATCACTCCTAAGGCCCAGACGTCTGCAGAGAAGGGATCGTAATAAAAAGTTTTGTCAATATTTTCTATGATTTCGGGCGACATATAGGGAAGAGTTCCGATTAGACTTCGAGACCACTGAACCCCTCCCTTCCTCCCGGGTTTGTCTGTTCTGTACGACACTTGACTTAACCCAAAATCAGTGATTAATGCAGTCTTGTTCTCATCCAACAGAATATTCTGTAGTTTGAGATCCCTGTGCGCTATCTTTTGATTATGTAAATGATTGACTCCATTGACAATATGTATGAACCAATTGCGGCACAGGATCTCCTCAAACGGTCCAAACCTTTCCAGATGTCGGCCTAAGTCTCCACCCGAGGCGTACTCCATGAAGATATAGAGTCTATGTTTGTCTACAATGAAGTGTTCATACATTTTGATAATATTCATGTGTTTTATAGTTTCCAAAACAAATAATTCATTCTTTACTTCAGTCATACATTTGTCAGTCTGTGTTGAGTCCGAAATGTCCACTACTTTACAGGCGATTATCTGTTTATTCTTGAGCTCATTGTGTTCCACCAAAACCTGTGTCTTATAAACCATCGCATAATTTCCTCCTCCGATCTGTTCCAACAGTTTATACCCCTTTTGTGTCAATAACTTATTTAACGATTTTTGATCTTTTGAAATGTTGTGAACTGTTGTCAAGTCGTATACTTCCAGTTGTGATGGACTGGAATAGTCCCGAAGACCTGTCATTGCCTTCTTCGGTCGGATCACATATTTTGGCAATTTTTCACTCTTTTGTTGACAACAACAGCACAAACTGAAGAACTTCTTCAAACAACTACTCATTTCTTCACAAAAACAAATTTAAATTAAAAGTCTGTCCACAGAATCGGCGAAAACAACCCAACAGTGCATTCAATCGCGTGTTTCTTTCAATTTAATAGTTTTTTGAAATATTTTGTTTTCAGTCAAACGCGCGCTTGAATTGCATTTTTGTATAACAATACAGAGTCGCAAGAATGTGCAAGAATGTGCAAGAATGTGCAAGAATGGTTTCTCACAATTCTTTAAAGTGTGAAAAAGGAAAGACTGATATTTATTGCCTGTTCTCTGGCAGTGATTGACGCTTTCAAATAGTTTTTAAAATATTTTCACATTTTTTTAATTATTGAAAAAAATCTTGTTTTGCATTCAATTCAATACTTTTTGCGTGAATTTAATGTTTGAAATATTTAACGGATTTTCACAAAAACTGTCAAAATTTGTAATTCATTTGAAGAATTAGTTTGAATTTCAATT